>KE605774.1:0-14374 GCA_000444245.1 Botryllus schlosseri | reverse complement strand
TTAAAAAGTAAGAGTTAAGCTCTTCAAGTATAGGAGTATCGGTAGCAGTTCCCTGCTAACCCAAATCACAGTTGACAGAATAGCATTCAAGCACGTAGCCTTGTCATTTAATGCATTTATCCCTGAAGTTATGTGGCGTTTCATTATTTGAGATACCAGTGCCACTACAGTACAGCCTCAACCAGAACACCACATCACATTCGTAACAATAGCAGGTTAACCTCAACCACGGCCTGATTTGACTGAATGACAGCCAAGGTTGAAAAGTACAACCATATTTGTCAAGAACGGCATAAAGTGGGCACTTTATTTGTAACCACTCCAGGAATGGATTTTATTCAAGCTTATAGTCATATCACCAGAAAATTCTTAAGGATCCGTATGATCATAATATCTATCATAATCAACTGTTAGTTTGAAGTTGTGGTTGGACATCGGCGAGCTGAGAATAGTAGTCATTTTAACACTAGTACAGTTGCACTTTTCAGATTAAATTAGCGGTCAATTGTGGCGCAGGCTTTACATACAATATAACTGATGTAAGGTAACGGTTAAAAACCCTAGTTAATATTTTGAAGTAGAAGCCCATCTCCACTGCCCACAGCAAAGCACAACGATTGGCTGATTACCTCCTATTTCGCGCGCTTTTTTCCCGCCATCCGGTCGACTCATCGATGCACTGTACCTACCGGTGGCGAAAAACGATGTCCGGTTTATGTACAATGCACATGGTTGTCAAATAATAAACCATATGCACGCATATTTTCAGAAATTGAAAAAAATCAAAAAGATCAAAAAAATCAACACTTCGGAATTAAAATCAAAAATCAAAGAAAAAAACCTGATTTAAATCACCCTGATTTAAACCAGAACCCTAGACTCACCAAGGACCTTCCGCGGACTCAAATGAGTCCACGAACTCGGGGTTGAGAAACACTGCACTAGATTGATATCAGATAGGCCGCCGTAAAAAAACGGACAATGGTACATAGTAGAAATGCATTGTACAAAATGCCGCTTTAATATATCTGAGGATCTTCTCTCAACTTTGGTTTTTCTGAAGTGTAACTCATTGATTTGATCTGCCGTCTGTGAAAACACACAATACCCTTAGTCCATTTGACGTTTTGTTAGGCATGTGCATTGTGCACGTGAGTGATAATGAATTGCTAAGGTTGTGTGATGTTTGTACAATAGTGCTGTTCAAAAATTAATTTTTTTTATTTTACTTGGCGGCAATCTAACAATTTTAAGAAGTACCCAGAAAATTGGAAAAAATGTTTTTTGACAGCCCCATTGTACAATTATTTCTATAATGCTGTAACTGCGATGTATAGTCTGTAATTAAATTGGGAAAACCTTTGGTAATATCAAAAGGCATCAGTTCTTTTGTCGGTGCACAGTGCACATAGCTGCATGCACACTTTTACAGCATGCTGGCCTGGTGAAAATGCCTCTACATAAACATGCCTCTGTTGATTCTCTATCACCTAATTTGTAGACGTGAATTCGTAGGTTCTCTATCAGATATTATGTAGACTTGAATTCGTTGGTTCTCAATCAGCTATTTGCGAGCTGTCGTCGATATGCTCGTAATAAAAACTGAATGCTTGTATTTGTGATGTATCGGACTGACAGACAGATATTTGATTTGAAGTTCTAAGATTAGTAAAGTTATCATATTGGCGGCCTGTCTTGTCTACCTGTAGTATCGGTAAATGAGGCCAGGAACTGTCTGTATGTGCCAAGATTCTGATAGGGACAAAATAAGCATGTTTGGCGAGCAAGGAATTCGATATCACCCAAGCAGGATTGAAAACATGGGATGAACATGACTCCAATACTGTGACTTGGACTCGGACTCGAGTCATAACACTATGACTCGGACTTGACCCTTTGAACGGGGACTTGGACTCGGACTCGACTCGGTGATGAATTGAAAATGACTCGACTTGACTCGAGTCAAAACCACAAAAGTAAGATTGCCTCGTGACTTGCAACCATGTGACTTGGTTACAACCCTGATCATAACTCACCAACGATTGCACATCGCAATATTCCCCGATTCTAACATCGCAAGGAGTTTGCTTCGGTCAGGACCAATACTACAATCATTGTCACTGGAGGTATTGATCCATACACTCAAAAATGATTTCGTTTGAACTTGGTGTACAGCCTTTTCCCATATTGGTTGACGCCTCCAATCACAGCGAGGTGAATAAGTTTGTTTTATCACCCTATGGGGGCCCAAGACCATCGTATTGCTTTTTTTTGGGGGGGGGTGACGAAGTGCTGTTATGGCCCTGAGTAAAGGTAAACCTAGACCTGAGCGGTCGTGAGATCACTGAAGCACTTTCTGATAACAAGGAGTTGCTGGAGCAGATTGTTTCTGGCGAAAGTATGGAAAATGATATGTCACGCCTCGTATAAATACACAGTATGAACGAAACGCTTTTTCATGCCAATCTATCTTTTCGACTGTCCTTATTTTTGGGTCCATGTCGATGGCAACCCTGTCTATATGTCTGCTGTTTTTGCTGATATCTGCGATAGCTGGGTATATCCACAGTAGTGACAGCCTAATATATCCACAGCTACTGTGGGTCAGTGATGAGCATCGGACGGACTCGGATAGCATTCGGACCGGATATTAGACAATTTTTTGGCAGTCGGATAGGATTCGGATATTACCGCAAATTTTTTTCCGGATATTGTCGGATAGCTGTAACTTTTCATACGGATATTTCCGGATAGTTGTAACCAGATGTGAGATTTGATTACAGGCCCATAGAAAGAAGTCATCGATTCAATAACCAAATACAGACAGCTGACACCTTGCGATATGAATGGTAGCAGTCTAAAAATGTCTGTCAAGAGTCCAAGAAAATACAAATAAACTATCGCCACTACCATTCAAGAGTAGACAATACTATACGGTCAGCCATGTTATCACATTTATTTGCTAAAATATATCAAGTATACCATACTTGCCAGTCTAACGATATATAATATGTGAACTGATAAAAGATGGTAATGATTAGACATGAGCTCTCCTGACATAGTTATCATCAGTACAGTATTCTCGCAGAGCAGTTTTTGAAGTTCAAAAAATTGAAGGTTTTGTTTCAACATCGGTCGCAAAACTGCATTAGCTTTCCACCTTGACATGTAGTTTTTGAACCCATAGCTGAGGAATGTCCCAATAGGGCATACAATCTCCAGAATCCTCCAAGTAGTTGATGCGGCAGTCTTCTATAGATAAATATAAGACAAATCCCTCTTTGCGTACTTTGTTGCATGACTGATTTTGATGCTACCACAGTAGTTGTATGATACCCTTTCAATCGGCACTATACAGCGGTGCTTGTGCTATGGCACAATCTTTAGCTACCATGAGTCTTACGGTAGTTCATGATCATAACGGAATATATCCCGATGACGTTCAACAATGTAATAACTCCATTTTGTGAGAAGGTATTCCCAGTGTGGACTTGGACTTTGCGTCAGCTTGGCACGTCGAGTTAACAGCTACCGTACCCACACACTTGTAGCCCGACCAATCAAATAAGAATATGCATACAAACATATACAAGTAACTTTCTGCAGTCAGAAAATTATATAGAAAGTTATATAAAAGATATGTACACAGATAAAATGTATGATAATTATTATAACGATGCCTCGACTATACAGTAGCCTATCGTCCTCTTTGAAATAATTCAAGATACATGCATACCTTACTAAGGTAAACTAATAACATATAACAAGGCTATGAAATCCAGAACTCCTATATACAGTTACAACGAAACCCAAACCTATTCAACTCCTGCTTACACTTCCCTTCCTTCTTCACACTTCAGCAGCTATATTTTCTCCAATATGATTGACGGAATCAATCATGTATAACCACTGAGCCATACAAACAAAAGTTATTAGTTTTTTTTCAACCAATGGTCTGTTCATGTAAATTTGATTTCAGTTTAAGAATTGTGAAAAAAAAACTTTGGCATTATTATGGTGCTTTTCTATATGATTTAAACGAGAGACCATGTAAACAGTTTGAAAGTCAACACCAAGGAGAGGTGATCAGTGCGTTAGGGATGCGTCATTTCTCTTCAGTGGAGCTCCATCAACTGTTCTAAGTTTACATTGCATTATTTGAAGACCTCGAATGTTGTCAAACTGCTCGTGCTGTCTGAGTTTCGTTTCTCCGTAATAATGGATCAATGAGGAAAGTCGACGTCTTGAGAGATAGCACAGCAAGAGTGAAGTATGGAGACATTGCATCCTGATTTATGGCACACTGCCTCTATGCAATAATTGCTATGTTCAAGTGAAACACCACAACTTTTCAAGTGGTCCAATGCACCTTACAAATCATATCCGAAAGGCCAAGGATACAGCACAGTTGGGAAGTTTCTTCTCTTCCAATATACAAGTCGGCAAGACAACTACTAACCTGCTATTGGTCACTGGAGAGGAAATTTGGACAGCTATTGAGGGACATACAGGATGGTGCTATTATTGACATTTTGTGTGACTCCACTATAAGCGTCGTGCTCAAAACTTTGAACTGACTGACCAAAGGTATTATAAGCATCAGCAAGTTTCTAATGAACAGGCCTTCACACATTGCAGCATTTGTGGGCAAAATGCGGATTATCTTCATCCATTATTGACCATCTGAGATTGTAAAATTCCATGGTTACAACTTGCTACTATCACTTCTTGTAATTGGGTAATATGGTAAATGCATGATTGTTATATGTGGCCATGGCCTGATATTCTGTCATTTTTAATTTTCTTTTGATCCGAGATACCACTTTCATTTGCACACTTAGTTTTAATTAGTAGCGTTGTTTCTTCGCGTTGACGTTCCTATAATTGAAATTCCAATTTTTGTTCTGTTTGTTTTTGTTCATTCCATAGATACAGTTCGTGATCTTTTAGTGCAGAACTGTATCTAAGCTCAGCTGTATAATTGATATTCTGCGATATCATTATTCGATAAGGATTTTTCGGATTCTTGTACGAGATTTTCGGATAAAGTCGGATAGTTGGATGAGATTCTTCGGAGTCGGACGGATAGTTCCGCAGACACAAAAACTGTCGGACGGATTCGGATTCTCAAAATTCAACATCCGCTCATCACTGCTGTGGGTATGCTCAGCTATCACAGATACCACTACTTTGGATGTGGAATTTGTCTGAACTTGGTGTATAGCCTTTTCCCATATTGGTTGACTGCTGTAATCACAGCAAGGTGAAGAAGTTTGGTTTATCACCCTATGGGGGCCTAAGACCATCGTATTGCTTTTTTGGGGGGTGACGAAGTGCTGTTTTGGCCCTGGTAAACCTAGACCTGAGCGGTCGTGAGATCAATGAAGCAGTGTCTGATAACAAGGAGTTGCTGGAGCACATTGTTTCTGGCGAAAGTATGGAAAATGATATGCCACGCCTTGTATAAATCAGAGGTGGTCAGTAACGAAGTACTTCTCATTTTTGGAAGTACTCAAGTAGTTTTCCTCTACTTCTGGTACTTACTCAAGTAGATCTTCTTTTCTCTACTTCGTAATATTTTGTGATCTACTTACTTACTTTTCACTATTTTCAGTTTGTCAAATAGAAGTAGTTAACTCCCACAATACGAAAGATAGCCTGAGAAATTTCGGGACTGTTTTAACGGAGTACCAATATTTAATATTCAGAAAAGTCAAATAAAGCCCAGATATTTTGTTGCGCTTCGCGCACAGTAGTTATGGAGTGACAAATATATGTTTCCACGAAAGTATCAGTGAATGTAATTTAGGTACCGGATTGCTTGGTTCCGCTCACACCGAATTGTCGCCCATATCAAATATTTCATCACAGTAAATATGGACTACCATGACGTTTGCAACTACCGTTTCGCAATCTAGCAATTACCTACCACAGCCCATTACGTGTCTTGCTAATCTGGAGAATCCAGCTTTTTTAACATTATACCTGTTTTAGCAGATCACCTTCGAAGCTTTATTGACAAATGACATGAAATATATTTTCCGCTTTTTAGAAGTGGTATTTATATTTCACTTTCAATTGCGAGTATCATACTTCACTTTCAGTTCCTTTGTCAGCAGAACATACATGTTGAAACATAAAAGCAAGTGTAGTAATGCCTCTATTTACCGGAAATTAAGCTACACTAAATATAACTTTTGCGATCCACAATAGTTGTCATTAACGTATACTAATCGCGCAAAGTGATGAAACCGTATCCGATACAGCTTCTACGTATTGCGCTTCGCCTAAACTTGGGGCCTTGTAATATGGAGTAGGGCGCCATGCCATAATATTCTCCCAAACGGGGTCTTCTAGTAAACAAAGGGTTAGTATCGCATTTTCCTGTCAATACTATAATTTGATACCTCTCGGGATGCATCAATACGAATCAAGCTCTCTGCACCTTCCGCATAGCCCAATTCGCAGCTTTTGGCAGTCCATGCCAACGAATTAGGACTGTTTTCAAAACTACTTACTTACTTGAGTAGATTCAAAGTCAGTCAATTCTACTTCTACTTCAAGTAGTTTTAGGTGGCCTATTAAAGAAGTACTTCTAGTGGTACTTCAGTAGATTTTTTCATGGCTACTTCCACTTCTACTTGAGTAGTTTTCTTCACTACCTTGACCACCTCTGGTATAAATACACAGTATGTACGAAACGCTTTTTAATGCAAATCTAATTTTTCGACTGTCCCTATTTTTGGGTTCATGTCGATGGCAACCCTGCCTATATGTCTGCGGTTTTAGCTGATATCTGTGATAGCTGAGTATATCCACAGCTATCACTACTGTGGGTATCCTCAGCTATCGCAGATACCACTACTGTGGATGTGGAATCGTGGATATACTCAGTTATCACTACAGTGGATATCTGAGCTATCGCTACAGTGGATATACTCAGCTATCGCAGATATCACCAAAATCGCAAATATAGCGGTCATATATAGGTCACGCGTCATTTAAGACGCGGGTAACACGTCTGAAGCATGTCTGCGTCCATTCAGTGCGCAGATATCAGGTCCGGACCATGCCTGGGAGTATTTGATGCGCAGGTATCAGTTCGGAAGCATGCCCAGATTAAAATAGTGCGCATCACAAACAGATACTCATCTCTCACTACTGTGGATATACCCAGCTATCCCAGATATCAGCAAAAACTGCAGGCATAGGTCATATAGGTCATGCGTCGTTTAGGACGCAGGTATCACGTCTGACGCATGTCTGTGTCCATTATTCGCGCATATATCCGGTCCGTACCGTGCCTGGGTGTATTTAGTGCGCAGGTATGAGCACCGGAGCATGTCCGGATAAAAATAGTGCGCAGATATCAGGTCTGAGGCATGTCTGGCGCAGAACAAACATATTCCAGAAACGATGTCCGAGTGAAAACACAGTCCGAACACACCCCAGGCATGATATCCGAACAACTCACTCCAGACGCGATGTCCCAGTGGCAACACACTCCTAACACCCCAGACATGATATCCGAATACACCCCAGACACGATGTCCGAGGGGCAAAACGGTCCGAACTCACCCCAGACACGATGTCTGAATGGCAACACATTCCAAACACACCCCAGGCATGATGTCCGAACACCCCCTGACACGATGTCCAATCGACAATACAATCCGAACACACCCCAGGCATGATATCCTAACCACCCCAAACACGATGTCCGAGTGGCAGCACAATCGTAACACCCCAGACATGATGTCCTAATGGCAACACATTACGAACACAGCCTAGGCACGATATCCGAGTTGCAAAACTGTCCAAACGCACCCAAGACATGATGTACCGAACTCATCCCCGACACGATGTCCGAGGGGAAAAATAGTCCGAACTCACCCCAGATGCGATGTCCGAATAGCAACACAGTCCGAACACACCCCAGACATGTTTCCCGCACACACCCCAGACTCGATGTCCGAGCACGCCCTACTAGTACTGCATTTCCATGTACAAATGAAGTGTGCTCTTAGAACTGCAATTTCATCACTTTACAGTTTCAAAACCAAAATCAAACAGCTATGAACGAATTCTCCTTCAAGCAAACTTTCATTTAAGATCGTTTTTTCCAAAATATTTTAATATGTTTTCAAGCAATCCGCTGTCTAAATCGTGTGACGCCTGACTGATTTCAGATTTCCCCCTCTATTTAACCTTTGACCCTAACCTACACGGTAATAAATTTCAGTTGGAAATATAGACGATTAGACAAGCTTCAGATAAATCCAAGTACCGTATTTTCAACTGTCGTCCAACATCTAGCTACACCTTCTTGAATATTTCATTGATAAAACCTGAGATGTGCAGACCCGAAAGGAGCAGAAAATTGTCAATTTTCAAAGTGACGTAACTTTTGACCCCAAAGTCCAATTTTCGTAAAATAAAGTTCATCCTGTTTGGAATAAGCTCATCTCTGCGTGTACCAAATTTCACGGGATTTGAAGAGGTAGTGATGTGAACATCGTTTGTCTGCGTATGGAATGGCCCGTTTTCAACATCGGCCTTGTGTTGAACGTCACTGTTTTCAATTGATCGTTTTCATTGTCAACACAACCTTACACGCAAAAACTTGTGGGAAAGTAGCACTACGCGCATAGGAAATTGATACTTCCATCGGTTTTCTGCTGCAATTTTATGATCGAGCTCTAATGTTTCGATGATAATAATTATATTTCCTTACTCGCTTGGATACGACACTAATGTAGTGTGCATAGTGGGTCTTGCAACAGTACTCCGTTTATAGAGAGGTTACGCATATAAAGACGAATTGGGGTCTATAAACTCAAAACAAACATACACACACAGACTCACTCTGGCGCGGCCAACGAAGACGAAAGGTATGTTTACACTTTCGACTGATTCATTGTGACTGTCCCTTTACTGGTTATTGCGTCACAATTGATCCGTGACGACATGTCATTGTTATAAAATTTAGTGCCGTCCCTATCTTATATTCTACCGCCTCTTCGAAAGTTTTAGCCGCCTTCGCCTACGCAAACACACACAGATATACAGATCATATGTTGGCCTATATACCCTAGAGTTTACCTTAATTCAATCCGATCATAGGCTATGAGCTATCATCGTCGATGTATTCAGGAATGTGTTGTGCCTGCATATTATGTAAGGTCGTTACCATTACTTGGATGTGTCAAATGTATTTCCAACTTAGTGGATAATCCAGGATTAGTGCGCATAATAAGCCATCTGTCACATCCCAAGATAAATGCTTGAAGCGAGATCGTCAAAATGTCAAATTGTCAAATATCAAACCATTCCTCAGTAAAATATTTACTTCATTTCATGACAGTGTCCCTTCAATTTTCTCATTCTGATCATCAAGTTATCAATTGTTTGAATAGGCTACAGCTCGGAAATGCTATAGTTGAGAATTGTACAACTTGTCTTTTTAACTTGCACAATAGCGTATCCGAACAGTTGCTAATTTAGTAAATAAGGACATGGGGCCAAATTACGAAAGCGAGTGGAACAGGTTTGCGCTAACGGATATTTTTGTTAGTGAAAGGCAGTCGGTAAATCGATTTTTCCCTACAGCAACCTAATACGTTTTCACACAATCTATAATTTATGTTGATTTACAATATAATGTTGGGCCCCCGTCGAGCTCGCCGCTTCCGCTATTGGGAGGTTTGGAGTGCGCCATTTTCGGCCATGTTGTATAAATTATGCAACAATAGTTAACTCAAATTTTTAAATAAATCATGTCACACTTTGGACTGGACATCATGTTATCTGTTTCTATATCAGTCAGTGTGAAGCCTGGCATTGAATTCTATCAACTAGTGCGTTGTACTCTGGTATGTAACTTGACCCGTCGTTTTCAAATTGCCCCCCCCCCCATGAGGGGCGTGAAAATATCTGAAATAGGCGCGAAGCCGTCTGTTAGAACGGATTTTATTGAACTTAAAATTAGTTTAATATGTGCAGAAAAATAGGTTTCAACAACTGCAATTTCCAAAATATATCACGATGTTAAATGTCATAATTGCGTCGTACCATCCATAAACCGATGATAGATTTTGATTGAAACCGATCACCGACAGGAAAAGGGCTCTAAATTAAGGTTAACTGATGAATTCGCGTAACTGCTAGCTGATGCTATTATGGCATGTCGGCCAAGGAACTGTGTGGGGGGCGCAGAACGGCACAAAGGTCCTGATAAATAAGACATAATAAGGTTATGTCATATGCCATGTATAATATACCTTTTGAACATAAGAAACAGAGATTTAGATGGAAGTGACTTCCAACTTCGGAGTAGCCGCTCTACTGAGTATACTCAGTTAGGGTACATTCTGGATAATGCCACTCTGGAGAAGCTCATTTTAAGGCTACATAAAAGCACTCAATGAATTGTTCTTCTGCCGAACACCTGCGACCCGTAGAGAAAAATTGTTAGTCCCCTGATAAAGTTTTACGTTGTAATATTACGCGGTCTGCGCCATTGGTTATTTGGTTATTGATTTACGTTTGAGCTAGGCTCAGGTGGGGTAATAGAAGGGATTGGAAACCAAAATCGCAAAAATATTTATATCAATGGTGAACACAATTTTTGTTGACTTCGATCAGATAATTGATCTTGACTAACATTTGGGCGCTAAATTTAAAAATTATTTCCGTTTTTCTCGACCACATCAAGTTTTTAGGTTATGAACCCCCACATTGTCTCATAACCAACATAAAAGTACTACTTTGAATATTTTGTATTTATTGTATAAAACTTTTAAAAACCCTGAGCAGCCGATAGTAAATCAATAGACTTCAAATAAACATTTGCATTACTTTATTTGGTTGATTTAAACTGATATTGATTCTGCATGACAAATAAAGTGCGAGTTTCAGGGTACAAATTTACGCTAATAACTCATAATTCTGTGGGTCGTCTCGTTTGATACTGGATCAATAGTGAGCTAACATATGTAAGTTCCAATCTACTCTGGTATCTTACCTCAAACATCTTCAGATATTGTGGGACACTTTCTCCTTGCCATCGTTGACTATGCCCAGGGTTTCCAGGAAATTATATCGATATTTTACCTTTTTATTGTCTTCTGTCCGACTTAAAGATATGAAAGTGGCACATGTGTATCAGGGTTACATGTGTAATGAGCATTGTGCATCCTTATTGTCTGGCCAATAAGAAACACAATATTCCAAAGCTGACAGATATGATCCAATCGTGCTTGTGATATTGCAACCATTCAACATTTCTGTATTATTCACGAAGACCAACTGAGTGTGCAATTGTTACTGACCCTACGACTGTTGCCACTTTGCAGAATCCTTTTTGAGCTACCAATAGATATTTGCCATTCACTGGAGTGGTAAATCGAGATTCCTAACTCCTCCAGCAACCCATGGTAACAAGATCATACCAATGCCAGTATCACGGCAATACACAAAGCTACCGAAAGTAGCCCTATGATGAAAACGCCGTCTCTCATGATCGAAAGTGAGATATCTTCTCTCTCTTGCCAAATAATCTTTTCTCGATTCACAAGGATGCTGAAAATTCCGAATATTTCTATTCCAAGTCCCGAAGCCCATGTATGATCATTTAACTTGTGTTGATGGACTACTCTACGTTATGAATCATGTTCGATTTCAAAATCTTCATTATTAGGCCTACTATCCCTAAGATCTTCATCTTGATCCAAATTATCGAGCGTAGAGGAGTTTCAAGTTGCACTGGATAAGCTGAATGGGGCATTGGACATATATAGCTGATAGTAAATGTAATGTTTATTTTTCTTGCCATATCCTGCAGTTTGCATCAAATATGTGTCCGAAATATCCTCGGATGATTGCATCCTATAATCAAAAATCGGTGAAAGCATCGGCCTAGATCGATACCAGTACCTTCGTCAATTCGTGAAAATTTGCTTATTTTGGGCATATGTCGTAGCGCAAAAACTTAATGTGATGGAAGAAAACCAGCGGCATTTTCGGAATCAGCGCGCCAAGTGCCAACTCAAAGTCAACAAATTTTTCGTTCAAAATTTTTGACAAGTATATTCTACGAACTACAGTCAACTGAAAATGCTGCTCATACACCACTGTACTTTCGTGCAGCCTGGTGGGTTTTGTGGTGGAGGTGATTTTGCAGCGTTACACTTACAATTTCAATCTTTAGCTGTCCAGCATCTAGGCTCAATAGATTTCATTCTACGGGACAGCAGCAACGATCACAGAAGTTAGAAACATGGTACTAAACTGCGTTGAGTGTAAGAGAATCAAGCTGTGTCAAAAGATACAATACGTAATGGGCATACAGATATCGAATATCTGCCCGTGCTTCACGGCTATCTGCTACCTAATGGTAATATTGTTTACTCAATTGGCATTGTCCTATGGAGTCGATCTACCACCCTTCTCCCGATATTTCAAGAAGACCGTGTATGGCAGTGGTTCCTAACCTTTTTCGGCTCGTGGACCCCATGTCCAATATTTGAGCCGAAATTCACCCCCTAAGAAAAAGTTGTCCGGTTACAAAAAAGGTGCTTTTTAACGCACGGCCATTTGTTGACTGAGCAATATATGCCAAAACGTATTCAGATATGGCCCAACTATGTTGAATGCGGACCGCATTACACTTTCGTGAAGTACCGCTGACAACTTCTATATCATCCCATCTTTGGTTTAAGTGCTTTTTCAAGGATTATAGCAAATAAACGTGGAAATCCGAGTACCAATCAAAAAGATGGTTCCCTACAGATGGGTCAATCATCAAATCTCTGCATTTGTTAGAAAAGTTCCATAACCCGATAATCAAACCTTGACGTGGTGTGTTGGCTTATTACTAATGTAACGGAATAAATGTGGTCTATTAGCCTGTTGTATCGCTGTTTCATTATTTCACGCTACATTGCATACATCTTCAACATGAAGACATGAGATATATTTACCGGGTCACTTATTTTATAATTTTACAATGTATAATAAAAGAAGGCCCAGGAGCTACAACAATTCAACATTGAAGCCTACTTCAATGCAGTGTTACATTGTCATACACGTGAGTGACGTAGGCCTAATTCCGGTCCATATGGCGCATCAATTTAAGTTGGTAATAATAAAAGCGAGGGGGGTCTGTAGGTGAAGTTCCTCAAAAGCTGCGATCACATACTTATAGGTCCCCCTGGAAGTCTCGCCCAGGACCCCCAATCGTAGGGTCACCACTGTTTGTTATCAAAAATTTATCTTAATCAAAAGAAATTAGGTAATTACTTTCCGTTGTGGTGAAAATACTCCAGATTTGATCTGTTTTTTACTGGTCGGGCAGCTCCTAACTACAAATAAATCATAAATCACCAAATTGGCTTTTGCGATAGCCTTGAGNTNAATCAATGAATTTCGTGTTTTTCACGTTAGCAGAGATGTTGNCTTNAAAAAGGTANACATTTTCNCCNACGGCCTTTTTGTGCTGAATCCTCNCCGACTTTTTCCTGCTTGGTAGCAATTTGGTCGAGAGGCTGTCGCGGGCCCAACGACATCGTATCACGCGCCTCACATTTTCAGGGGGTGGAAGATTATAGAGGCATATAAATATATATCTAGCTAAGAATCCGCCAAAAGAAACCTTCAAAAAACTAGTTTCATACTTTTCAGTTCTAACATAAAAGTCGAAAAATGTTGCGAACCCAGTGTGTATGTTCCGTTACAACGCTAAAGCCAAATTCCCCCCTAAAAGTTTCGAAATTCCCCCCAAGGGGGGAATTCCCCCCCGGTTGGGAACCACTGCATTAGTGCAATCAATACGTCAATAATTTTCAATTGTGACGTTGCAGTTGATTGACATGTATGGCTCTTTGGGAGTTACAATTGGAAATATTGGGACAATATGGCTCTTCGGTAGAAAAAGGTTCCCGACCACTGGTATACACTATACACATATTGAAATGAAGCGACGCGGAAAATGTAAATCACACAACGCGCGAAGAAAATTTTGGCATGCAATAGTCCTTCTACAAAATGCTTTATAATTTATTTTTATTTACGTAATAATTTCGGGCCCCTTCCAGCTCGATCCCCAATTGAGAGGTTTGGGGCCTGCTTACACTGCGATACAAATCAACTATAATTCAATCCAAATGGTGCTTATACAATGCACGTATAGGGGGTAGGAGTCATAACCACCATAATAATATTTTTCGTGCACCACCTTTTGAGTGTAAGAGTGTATGACGACATAGAAATCAGATACAGGTACAATAATTGACATTTGCATTCGAAAACAAACGAGCCAGGGCAAATGAAAAGTGGCCCTATGCGCTGCCTATTCTCACTGGATAAGGTTTATAAG
>ATSW01009115.1:0-10840 GCA_000444245.1 Botryllus schlosseri | reverse complement strand
TATTTCAGGTGCAGTTCGAATACGGTGGCATTCTGAAGAAAATGGCTGCTGCCAAAAATGTGTCACTTTATTGCTGCATGCTGTTATTCCTTGACCTATCATCAGGATTGTTGGAATAGTGGAAATATATTGGAATCGCCCAAACGTGTAGGCCTACAGTCGGAAACAAATTTCTCTATGAGGAGCACACTATTACAAATTGGTATTTCTATGTAGAGTGTATCATTTTCCTCTGCTGTTCACATGATGTTTCGACTAAAGTGGTCATTTTACACCAGGCCTACTCCATTCCGTATTTACAGACTTGTTACACAGCCCACTTCTAGACTTTTTAATTACGACACCGCATTCGCGGATCAGATGACGAGGATGAGACTCCAACACTTAGGAAGGAATTGCGAAGTCGACCTCGGTTGGACTCGACCCATTCGTGTTGCAGCTGTGGAGCTAGCCACTAACTACGCTATCTCGCCACCGTTCGCATCTGTACGGTGGGGCTGAGATTGCAAAGGGTGCTACTATATTAAAACCTAAAAAGAAGTCGCATTGAATCGCGCGTAGCGCGAAGGATACCATCAGGATTAATTAAAATCGGGAGTCAATTCGTAAATTCAATTTCTGTGCGCGCAGACAGTGTCAGTGCAGCAGCGCTAGCGTACGTGCAGCTTGGATGGAACATATACCACAAGTAACAGCAGTAATGGGACGAAATACGCATAGTTTATGTGATGTTTAATTTTCTACGGCACGCTGAAAACTCCTTAGAAGTGTATTTCTATAGAAGGGTGTTCGTTTGAATCTATTTTATACCCTCGCTGTGGAATTAAAGTAGCTTATGTCCATTTTTCAAATTTCGAGGTCCAGTAGGCCTACTTTTTAAATTCTAAGAAAATCAAGTTATAGCTAAATAGGTATTGCGTGATGAATGATGATCATCCAAGCAAAGCACAGGATATGACTTCAAAGTTCAACAAATTGATATAAACACTCATGTAACTGCTACATTCACAGAGTCTACGATCTTAAAACTCCGCTTGGTTATTATTATATTCTTTATTCACAGTAAAACTGGCAAATACACACATAATTCGGGAAACAACCTGCCTCCAAAGGAAAATGGCGAGATTGAAGTAATTTTTTAAAATTTCAGTAATACAGTCAAATTGTTATTCCTATGCAATAGATCGGTGAAGAGGTCAGATTGCAGAATTGCGGTAGATGAAGAATTGGCAATAAGAGCTGCAGAGGCGAAGATGATTGAAAATTAAGAATCGAAATTACAGAAATTATGTTGTGATTTACGTACACAAGTGTAATTTTATTATTATTATTATTAATTAGTATTGTAAAAAATAGCAGTGGTGCTTATCTCCCGAAAGGGTCTGGTTCGCCACAGTCTGTAATTGCATTCTGGTGTAAGTTACTTTGAAACATATTTTATCTTCAACTATACGGATCAAAAATTAAAGGAGTCTGCGAGAATAGGGATATATAGCGTAGTAACCGTCGGTCTACCCCCTGTTACGCGACAGCGGTCGAATATCATTGGTTTTCATGATATTCCGATTGAGATAATTATCATTAATATTATTTTCCTTCATATGCGAGTTGCTCAACTTTTTTCTCTACATGTCGACCGGGGTGGTCGAGTCCTATCGTCGTAACGAACATGTCGCGTCGCACCCAATGTATAGAATATTGTATGAGAGAGAGAGAGAGTCTTTATTTTCATCCAACCAAAATACATAACAAATGGCAATGATGGTGGTACAGAAAATATGCATGCACAGTATTCGGTATTAGATAGGAATGATCGAAAAGACCGTGAAGGTCATCTAGTCTGATCACACCAGCATCAAACAGGTACACTTGACTTTGAACAGTATGGAATAGTATTTCGCCGGCTATCCGTCAGTCGTCGATCATATCCACGTCCACATTCATGTCGCAATACAAGCAATTTCTACTGAATAAATACTAGTCATCTCTCTACTTTACCGGGCTACGACCTGACATATCGAGCTCGCCTACCGTCACATGCCGCCTGATTTTGTCACTTGCTTGACTTTTATATTAACTTCTCTTCCTTTTCATTCAGTGTGCATGCCTCTTCTTTATATCGCCTAGGCCCAGGTCTCCAAGTCGTTTCGGCACCTTCTTATCTTTTCATTGTATCGCAGTTTTGTGATGTTTTGAGATGATGAAATACCTGTCAAGTGTCAGTGAACGATATTCTGAGATATGCAATCAATTTGACAAATCGAAAGTTAGATTATTGTCATGGGTGTGGCAAAAATGTCAAAGTATGAGAGTATGGAAAAAATTTCCCGTACCATACTTGAAAATTCCCGCACCATACCATGCCCTGGCTCTCACCCCGGTAATTTTAGCAATTTGTAGCAACTACGCACTCTAGCGTCACTTTTGATCATTGGGATGATCACTAGAATATTTTTGGACGAAACACAAGCTTAGGTAAGATTTGCGAGTTTGCAGATCACGTGACCGAACAAAGAGCAGCGATTGGTTGCGTTGTCATTCTAGCCTTATTGCTCGCAAGTTGGCTTAGGAAACATGGCGAACCCGCGAAAATTTTCGGAAAAGATTGCTTTACACAATCAAAAGCAAGCCGAAGAAACGGCTGCTTTTGAAAGGATTATGCAAGAAGTATCAGTCACAAGAGTGAGTAACATATTATGCTCTTGCAATTGTGAATAGAGTGAGCAAGCCGAATACTACGTCAACTGTGCTTGACATGCAAAAGCTGTAGCATCACGTTGCATATTTATGCAGCCGTATACGGTAAACCGGTTTTGCATTGCAACATTACGGGCAACCAGATGCTGAATTCTATTTCATCAGTGAAGGTTCCAGTACAATTTTAGCGACTGATTTCTTATTGTTATTCTACTTATTTCACAATTAAATAACCCAATCACAATAATGATTTGTGTCGCCTTTCAATAGGATATACCTAGTTATGTGTTGTGTAAATATATACTGTTTGAGATGAATACCTAAAAATTTAGTGACTGGGCTGGGCGGAGCCTCACTATGCTACAAACTGTATAACTAATCTCCCTATGCGTAACCTAAGATTGTGACAGCTGATGGGGGGAGGGAGTGAAAACCCTTCCACCTGCTTCTGCAATTGTATTTTGGGCAAACTATTTGTGGATATGAATATATGTTGGCCTGCAAAATGAAAATCATAGCCTACTATTGAACTGTTTTTTATGTTGCATTTTCAATGCTTATTGGTTACTTGCATGATATGCTTACAAATGTTGAATGTTCGTTGCAGCAGCTCTCTCATTGCGGAACTGTGTATAAGTGTGTTTGCAATTGACGATTATTCTTCGTATAATTAGTACCATACAACATTCAGCATCAAAAATAGGTTGGCTCAACAATTGAATCACGATAATTTAGAAATCGCTTGCTGTGTTGCCTGAAAATCATGTGTGATTGCTCTGAAGTACGGCACTTGCAGCTGCGGGTCTCAAATTGGTTCTGGTCAACCCAGGGGGACGTGTATAGCTCCAGTTTTTGTTCAACAAATTTGCAATGTGCAGGTTTATCTGAGGAATATGTAGCATCAAGTAGAAAAAAGCTGTTTCGGGGTATGGTCAGCATGTGAAATCTTAATTAGCTAGCGAACCATATGTAGTCGGTGCCAGGGTTGTAGACGGCTATAGCCTATAAATATGCCTCAAACTTGGCTTGATCATTTTATGTCGTAAGTTTTTGTTTTACTGTAACGATAAGTGACAACGCAGGCAGTTGTGAACCCGTTCCCAATAAACATATGTGCAACAGGATATGCATTGCTAATTTGCCCAATCTTCATTACGTTGATTCGGAAACATGAACATAATGCCAGCACAAATTGTTGAATTTTATATCTTATTGGTTGTATATTATTCGAGAGTCATCAAGATTGATGCTGATTAAATCTCATTGGAGGGACGGCAAATCTCGTTCAAGTATTGCAAAAATAAGCTTTTAGTCAATACTTACTTCACTGACATAAAACTAGATTAAACTAAGTCTGTATACGTGTATTCAATGACAAATGCAAATTTAGATGCTGTCACGTTAATCAAGCATCTAAGCTTTTGAATTTTAATTTTATTACTGCATTTACCACATCATTTCATGAAAGTGCTAATGAACCAGGTATCCACTCTAATGAACCAGGTATCCACTAACACAGAATCCAGGGTAGTCAGTGGTTATAATGATTGAATAGCAGTACTTAGTGATTTTTTCGTATGTGTTAGGATCCTTGCTCTTTCAGAGACTACCAATTTGGTATAATAATTAGGCTGTTAACTCTCTTTCTTGGGTGTGACAAAGTGACTATTCACAATATTAAACTACTGTTTCATAGCTGTTTTTGAACTTTTACATTTTCTATTCGCTATCTAGCCCTGTCTTGAAATTCATCCAGTAATTTTTCATGGAATTAGACAGGCCATTCCCTAAAAGAAAAACATTTCCTCTTCCTTTTGAGAGAGGCATCCACTGAAAGTGATGATTGTTCGATAATTTTATAAATTTTGAATACAATTCAGCGGCGACACTTAATTTATGTAACTGCTCATTAATTTAACCTCAAGTCCTTCACATGCATTACCAGTTGCCAAGGGACATGCTAGTTTTGTTATCAATTATATATAGTTCATCTGTCAATGGTATAGTTCATCTGTCAATGGTATTCCGTCATTAGCCGAGCTTGTTTATTTATTTGCTTTATTCCTTACTTTATTCTCCCATCTTTTGTCATACTATGTTGATTGGTGCTCCCCTATAAAATTACTCAATGACTCATAAAGTCAGTGTTCTGTAGTCATCGCCACCCTTGTATCACTTCCTTTCATTTGTCAGTGGTGTAGTCTCGCGCCTGGAGATCTGTGATTTGTAATATACTGAATGGTGTGTTCTAGGATCAGCTGCACCTGTATTGTTTTGGATATCAGCTGTTCGAGATTTGACCACTATTGTGTTGTGTTTAAGTTTTACATTTCCGCACAAGCACAAGAATCTTAACAGCTGGTAATCGTTGGACGCTATTATTGTAGCTGTAGCAATTACATTCCAAATTAATCACTATATTATACTCAATTAAAACCAAATAGTGGGGGTTATTGTGTATGTATATCGTATGCCATGAATCAGCTTAACATTTTTGATATCTTATTTTTGAAAGATGGAATATGTATGGTTTCTGATGTTTTACTCAAAGTATCAATTCAGCCACTTTCACTGCTATGGTGAAAAGCCAGACTACTAAAATTACTGTTTATCATGGATTCGTATTTTTTCAATTGTAGTGAAAATACAAATTGTAAGGTGGGTTCTTGGAATTTCAATGGGTCATAGATAATATGCACATACCGGTAATAGTTATATTACTCTTATCTTTATTGATAATTATAGAATTTCATTTATCGACAATTATGAATTCATAATCCAAGTGTCTTCAATCTCAAATGTTCTCACTGTTAATTGGTTAAATTTTTTTGCGCTGTTTGTAGTTATCAGCCAAATATATCTTCTTGACTCGGAACTGACCACAGCACTTTCCTGCATTCCTTCAATTTGAATTTATGTGAACTGTTATGGTAAGCTTACCTTGGTGTGTTCATAAAACGCAGCAAAGCAGCCTTCCCAATAACATATGAATATTCAAATAGGCCTATTGGATAAAATTTTAGGTGAACATTGTCCAGTTAATAAAGTGATGAAATTTTGCAAATGACCCAACTTGTGGTTACTAGAAAATGGTCTGTACTGTCACTGATATCAGACATAGGATTTTTTAGGCTACAGTAGTGTAACTCTGTCTACTACCATCATGCAGTTGAATGAAAAACGAGCCCTTTGAAGGAGGCGAAGCAATTTTGCATCATAGGGAGGGACTATCCAAGTAGATGCAACTAATTTTATTGTTTAATTCACACAGTCTTAACTTGGCTTTAAATAAAGTCAGAATTGTAACATCAGGTTTCAGCAATTTCATTTCACCACGTAGTCAATCCTTATTGCAGAACAATCTTGGTATTTATTAAAATAGAATAGGACGGACCCCGGACTTTGTGTTCTGTCATTCAATATCTGTGGATGCGGAGCTTAATTATCTCGGGATATTGCACGGAAGTTGTATCTGCCAAGCTTAATTCTCTATGATATCTCGGTAATTGTGTGTTGTTCAGACTAGAATCGCATAGTGTTTCGATGACCTTCTCGCTACTTCCGAGTAACAAGTTCTTTGCTGCACTTGAACTCTTTGTCACACTTCTATTGCTGCTAGTTCAGACTGAACTTTTGAGCTCGATATTGAATTATTGATTAATTTTATAATTGAATTGCAGCGATCATTTTTTTCGGCTTGCATCATGTATGATCGCTAATTTATAAAAAGAAATCACAAGTCATTGCTGGAACTGTCGAATTCTGCTATCTATATTAAACTATTCTTAGGCAATGCAGAAATAATTTTTGACTTTGTTATGTTATGCCATTCTTGCATGATTAATAACTCCTAAATTGTTTCAGCACCCGCAACAACGTATGCTCAGTCCCCACTCATTTCTGAGGCCATCNCTTGGCGGGTCGCTGCCCAATGTTAACCAGATGTCTGGACCTCCTATGGAAATGCCCATGAGACAGGTTTGAGCATGTTATTCTATAACAAACGTNTTTAATTGTTTGATTGTGTCTCTGCTGTAGCTGATAATCTTTCAATGTGCAAGCTACGAAGGCGCCAAACGTACACACCAGTGCAAACATGTTGCAAAATAATGTTCATGTAATGATTCCACAACATGTAGGGTACTTTGTTGATTTGTCAGCATTTGAGTNAGGATCTTTCTTGTGCGCGAAANTAAAATGATATCTTCGCTGTCATTGTTTCATTTGAAAGTGTAAATTTATTNTTTCGATGATTTTTGATGGAAACACCNGTATGTTTATCAAGTTAGCGAAGTGCTTGGCCAAATNANGTNCCTTTATGTTTAAGTGTGGTACCGTATTTGACTNAATAATGTCATGAAATCAGATNAAATAAATNGTTGACAACGTAATCAGCTACNGNNAGCTCATCGGCGGTTCCCGTTGTATATTGGACACTCAATTTTTCTCAGAGTCCATACGATGACTTCAAACCTCCACATTATCGTCACCAATTACGGTTTGACTCGCGACCTCGTCCTTATGACCCGAATCATCGACGACAAGATATGCAAAATCGGCACCCCCGTCACATTGGATTATCGGGCAATCCTCACTGTGGTACATATNTATCGCCGCCACCTGACTCTAGCTGGAGAAGGTATGTTGATAAGAGACAAGAAATGAAGCTGTGCAGTGGAATATTCTTGTGTTTCAATTGTATATCTGGTGTTCTNAATTTGTGTTTTGCAAAATCATGAAACGATATCACTCAGGTTGGGTTGGTTCCCTCGTCCCNGTATATTGCTTTTTAGTTGACATTGAGCGCATGTTGATGTGACTGTTACAATGTTTATAGTAGCTGTCTTGCATGACTCAACAATGTCATCATGAGTAGGTGTTTGCATAGCATGGATGTATAATTTGCNGTGCAAGCAATGGAANCTAGTCTCGGCTCATAAGTTGCTTGCAAATTCTAACGTTGTAATGACCCCATTACCTTTCCTTTTGATCTCCTGTTCCTAATGCTTTGGTACTGGGGCAAACAAATTGCTCAGNTTGATGCAGCTCTTGAGTTGGTTCAAATACTCCTGACTCCGACTCCCATTACTATGAAATCAACCCAAACACTCTCAAATGTGACAAGACAGGGCCAATTGTATCAAAATTGTATGGTAGAGTAGGCTAATTATGGTAATAGGGTTTTGTTAGCACCACAGAAACACTGCTGAAATATATTTCACTATCACTAATATAATTGTGGAANATGTTGAATTGTGCATACGGTATNTTGTTTGCAATAACATTAACATAGAGAAACGTAGAAATGTTAAATAACTTGTCAGAGATGCCTATTTATGCACTCNTCAGCAAATATTTTGAAAAAAAAAAGAATTTNACTCAACTATAATATATANCCATACATTTTGAATATTACTTGCAGTTACAAAAGTTAACAATGTACTCAATTAGGTGAAGATATGTTGAAATTTCCTGCTGCTATGCCTGTTTGTCATTAGTGATATAGTCCAGGGATTTGTGCCCCTCTCTGTTAATGTTTACTGTGTATTGATTACTTAATCTGTCATCATCACTACACTTCTATTGCTTTTGGGCCACATTTATGTTGTTTGGCTACATAGCGGGACCTGGGGCAATAATTGTTTGTATTTTTACTTTCTGAATGTTATAGCAGATGAAACGAAGCGTTTTCTAAGCACAATAAGAATAATGAGTGTACCTGCTTAATATAAATTTTAATTGTCATGGGAAAGACATGTTACTGCGACTTGCCGTTTTCTATATTGAAAGAGCTCTCAGCTCTGACCCAATTGATGCTGCAAGACCTGAAAAAAGGTTTTAGTTTAGACATCTCTACACTGTGTTTTGTGAAATCATGACCATACACTTCAATGGATGTAGGAGCCAGTAGAAACCCAGTAACATGTACTGGTGTGTTATAGCACATTGTTTTGCTTTTTCCAAGTTTACTATTGAAGTACCAGACGTGTTTACGACTCTGTCTTGGTTGTGCACATTTATCTGTAATATTGAATCAGTGCCAAAATCCAACACTTTTGTTCACTTGACATTCAATTATTTTAGAAGTTCAGAATTCATGCAGCATGCCAATAAGTAAATTTAGACTACTAATCTTATAGGACATATATTAGTTGATGTCTCGTTAGCATAAATGTTTTTGTTGAACCAGTGGACGGAAGTATGCCGCCTGGCCTTTGCATTTTAGTACTGGTAGTATGTAGTTGCATTCGTATAATGGTAATACTTCTGATGTTCAGATTGTTCTCGGTAATCTGTCATTAATATATCGAGGGATGTTGAATCCGCTATTTTCTTTCAAATTCTAGCATAAAGCATGTGAGATGTAGATTAGGTATTGTGTTGAGTCTAGTTGGCATAAGCTTATAGCCATTTTAGCGCTGACTGCCTGCGTGATTTTTCGCACAAACTTACAATTTGCTCTCTTTTTTTGTTGCTTGCTGTCTGTCATATTCTATGCCACCTGCCTGCTACCCCGTACACCCGCAAAATCCTACCCTCTTCCAATCACTCGCCCTGTTCGATACCGTTCGCTGGTGTTATCCAAACGTCATTTGCTCGTGTATTGCTCGTCGGTAATTGTAATTGATGTGTTGGTGTTGTGTTCCGTCGTGCTCGCCCTCGTCCGATGTTGTTGATACTCTTGGCGGTCTGTCAATCCTTGTTGGCGGTGCTTCGTCACTATAGCTTTGGCCTCTCTAGGACCCATTCTGACTCTGCCCTACACCAGAGTGTTATGAACCCCGCCTCCCAGGAACCTTACGGCCAGATGGATAATCAACCACACCTGAACCCGTTGATGCCGCCACCACACCCAAGAGGTATATTGCTTTGAGCTGTTTTATCTTACTTATGTTATACGTAGTGATGTTTCAGATATGATGCCTTCAGTAAACCATACCAAGCTACAGGAGCAATTAGCAGGGGTTACAAGGCCCAAGTCTTGTGAAGATACGCACATGAAGTAAGATCCGCTGTATTTTTGTAGTATTCTCGTCCTGTTTGATCCTCGGCATAAGTTTTCTTCATTCACAAAGGTTGAAAAAATATCAGTTTCTATTCTCTGACAGCTTGTTTATTTTACAGCGTCATGTCCAATACAGAAGCCAACCATAGACTGGGAATGCTGCCTAATCCTACCAATCCCGGTTTGTCTCATGTCACACAAATTGGAAATAACACGGGATCCTTGCCAGGTAAATCGTCAGCCGAAGCAAGTTTCGGGGTGGGATTCATAGTTCTCTGCACACTCTCGTATTGATCTCAGTTAATGGGCTGAAATTGATCTAAATGAGAAGGATATTGATTTTTTGACGACTATCCTCATATCTTACGTCCAACACCCTTAAAATAAGATCATGATTAATGCATAAGCTGAAAATTAGCCCTATATGTCACCTGGTATTGATAGACGTGTTATTTGATGTTCTGGTTAGGGTGGGCTTTTTGGATGCTTGCAAGGAAGGAGGAACGATGTGAGATTTGTATTTTTTACGTTACTGGGAGTATCATGGCAACTGTGACTGAACATAAATTCATATATGATCAAGTGGGCCTCTTTGGACATGATTTAGTTGAGTGTGCATTGCAGAACATCGATAAATCATAGACCTGAATCGTAGTCAGCATTTGCATTACTATTACAAATTTGGTCATGGGCCAATCAAATTTGAAGATCTTGTCAAGGAGATATCAAAGTTATCTTTTTAGAAACACTCGTGTATTACTGGCATGATAGGCCTGCATTGTTTATCCCACTGTTATGGTTAGCAAAGCTTTGAATAATATCCTTTTCAGACCTGACGAGTCTACATATTCCCTCGCCCTTATCAAACCCAATTGATTATGATGAGCATCAAAAGCAAGTGTCTCAGGTAAATGCCTGTCCGTCATTTGGTTCAACAAACTTAGTATGCTTGATAGGCATGTATTTGCCGTTCCGTTAGAATCATCATCCGAGTGGAAATCTACAATCCCCGGCCTCTATGCTCTTCAATCAGGCTAGGAGCACAGGAAATATACCTGCAGAGTCGACCGTCAGCCCACACATTGGAGGTAAGGCACTTAAATTTACTATGTCATTGTGGGAAGTTGTTGAATATCT
>ATSW01009111.1:0-19236 GCA_000444245.1 Botryllus schlosseri | reverse complement strand
GGTATCGCCTATCTCTAATCGAATGCAAGAAACTAGGGATTTCAAGAAGATGTCGAAACCAATTCAAGTGCGATTACCAAATGAACAGTTGCTGAGTTAGTAGTTTCAAAAAGTACATTTGGTCGAGGAGTATGTATTAAATAATGGGAGGATGCTAATTTCCACGGTGTTAATTTGAAAAAGGACAAGTGACGCTTTACAGATCGGTGCGATTTTCAAAAATATATCAGTTTCCCTGATACAGGGCTGTTTCGCTCAGTTATTATGATTTCAATCATTAAAGTGGGCCAAACACAATTTATATTTTATAAAATATATAGTTTAAGAAGTAAGCAGTTTCAGTTCAGTTTAGTATTAACAATTTTATCAGATCAATGCTCCACAAGATTGCGATACGATGAAAAGATAGGAAGGCTTTGAAATCAGACACCCACCTGGCCTAGGCGATGTAAAAAAGAGGAACGCACACTGAATGAAAAGTAACAGAAGATACCATTAAACAAATGTGAAGTAGAAATGAAAGCATTCCAAAAACGTAACCTACGGAATGTGTAATGCAAATAGGCTACATATACTTGAGCACAACGAAAAAGTAGTTCGTTGAATAGCAAGGGAAAATAGAATCACGTTTAACTGATCAATTATTGAAATCTCATGGTATACATTAGAATACTGTATGCGGTCAATGAGGAATTAGTCAAATGCCGGAGGGAGAAACCGTGCGACGAGGTGGCCGAGTGGTTAAGGCGATGGACTGCTAATCCATTGTGCTCTGCACGCGTGGGTTCGAATCCCATCCTCGTCGTGGGGGACGTAGCTCAGTGGTAGAGCGCACGCTTCGCATGTGTGAGGTCCCGGGTTCAATCCCCGGCGTCTCCATTTTCCTTATGAGTTGAAGTAAATTAAATGATGAATGGTGCAATAAATCGATCAAGTTTCGGACCCGACATTTGAGCTTGCGGCACCTGACTTTATAACTTTTGAAATAACCTCATATATCACCAAAGATCGAAGTAACTTCCTCAAGTAGGTTTCAGAAACTTGTGCTGCTTACTATGATTTCATTCTACTTCCACTTATACACAACAGGGCCACGAATACTTCCGTTTTTAATCAATTGAAATTCGTTACTTTTACAAGTAGCCTACTCTCGTAAATATTCACGGCGGTACGTCGGCTTCTACTCGAGTACTAACGACGATTCCTTTGATCGCCCGGCATCCCTTTCCTGTGCAATACATTAAATGTGCAATGTTCCTTTTCAATGCTCTATGCTCTATTTTCATTCTAATCTAATGTCTGGTTTTCCTGAAAATGCTATACAGGACAGCAACGAGTCAAGCTCGATATACAGACATTTGCCATACTTGTGCTTACGAGAATGAAATCTGCCTTGACGTGAAGTTTTGTATATTAGGTATTTCTAATTTAATCTAATTTGTAAAAAAACTATGTGGCTATAATTGTAATTATAATCAAATTTGAAAACAAAAAAAATAATGTAGCTATAATTCTAATTGTAGTTTAATTTGAAAGAAAACAAAACTGGGTTATTAAATTTTAATGAAATTTGGAAAAGCTTAAAATCTCCCAGTTATCCAACTCAAGCGGGGACATGTCCGGCCCATACATGAACTTTCCCCACTAGACAATGTTTTGACCGATACACAGTGGATTTTCATTCGCAGCCGAGGAAGTAGCAAGAGTCTGGAACATGACGACTCTCGAAGAGTACAACGCGCTATGGAACGGAATCGCAGACAAAGTAGCCAATCGTGAGTTAATTCCGGTGAGTTCTATTTCGTCGCATTATTCGTTTTGACAAACGTTTGTCGCGCAGCAACCTCGGCGCTAGCGGGGACTTGTTTGGACCCGGCTGTTGCGTATTTCAATTATGAGAAGATATCGATGGCTCGAATTCGACAACTTTCAATGGCGAAAGGTAATCGGAAAAGCTCTTATATAACACAAAGTTCTTGACATTGTTCTAGTCCAGAGGTCTCAAACACGCGGCCCGCGAGAGCATTTTGTGCGGCCCGCGACGACATTTTGTAATTTCAAGTATTCAACAATATATTCAAGTGCAATATATCTTTGATAGATATAAGAACTTATATTCCACCCTAAAACTACTATGAAAATCACTGACATCTCAATAAACTTCACTATCACATCACCTTTAAAAGCTGCCATGTGGTTGAAGACAGTGATGAGCATCGGAGCGGAGTCGGAGTGGATTCGGAGCGAAGTTTTGCCGATTTTGTGACAGTCGGAGCGGAGTCGGAGTTCACTACAGATATTTTTTCGGAGAATTTCGGAGTATTGTAACTTTTGTATCCGATATCTTTGGATAGCTCTGACCAGAATACACTATTGAAAATGATTACAAACCAAAACACAGACAGTTGACACCTTGTAAAGTTGTAATATGACGGGTAACATGCAAAAATGATTGCCAAGCGCATAAAAATCAGCAATCTGCACTGCAATTGGGGACTGGAGAGTAACAACTACGGGGCCAACTATATTATCACATACACCATGTGTACCATCTACCATGCTTGCCACTGTTTCGGATACTTGACGAGATTCATCGGAGTATCTCAGAGTCTGGGATTGAGCTCTTCGGAGTCGGAGGCAGTTTTCCTCAGACACTAAAGTTGTCGAAGGGATTCGGAGTCTCGAAAAGCACTATCCGCTCATCACTGGTTGAAGATCAGCTATTACGTCACATTTCTATAGTTCATGAAGATAGAACATGACCAGTTGATGATTCGTGACTGAAAATTGTGATTTATTGTTAACTCTATTACTCAATTTCGGATTGACTGGGTAATTAAATAAAAATGACTCGAGTCGAGTCGGGTCAAACGATAAAATCAGAGAAGGACTTGCGACTTGGAACGGTGACTTGTTAATCCTACGGACGCAACAATCTATGAAACTGTTATGGGAATAGTAATATATCAAAAGGTCGTAGCTTGCGCTGCATAGAGTATATAGCTATCTAATCAGGTCAGTAGGGCAACCATTGGCATTCTATGACCCCCGTGACTAATAGTTGGTTACATGATGGGTGTTGTTTGTTCTCTTTATCGATGTAATCATCGGCGGCGAGAGCATTACGCTCTACAGCTGTAACGCCAATGAATTATTCTCCGATTGGACATTTCTATTTCAGGAGTTCTTAACCAGGGTCAGTAGACCCTATCAGGGTACGAAGCACCACATCAGGGTGTGCGAGATGAATTGTGGAATTAGGCCTATATGCAGTGGAATATGTTCTTGGCCAATTTAATTCAACTGGAAAAGAGTCTTCGCTCTACGCTCGGTTTTATTTGAATGGGCTTTCAGATTTTAATATAGGTACAATCAGAAATTGTGTTGAAAATAGACAGGGACTACGAGAAATTTCATTGGAGGCACAAGGGGTACGATCGCCAAAAAGATTAAGAAGCAATGCTATTACTATGGCTCAATAATGATTATATTTAAGTTGTTATTGATATGTTCCGATAACAATCGACGGCAAAATCTAGCGCTGATTTAATTTGACGTTGGCAATGACAATAACAATAGCATATACTTATAACGACTTTATCAAAAGCAGGATTAGGCTACGCCGCTCATATGCTCCGATATCAGATTAATCTTCAGTATATTTCAAAATATTCTACATAAAATTGTAACACGTCCACTACCTGCGATCCACTACCAGCAATATTATAACCCGACAGTTTTACGATGTCACGATGCAAACTCTCGTATGATGTCTATAACTCATTAATGAAGAAAATTATGCCCGGCACAAAAACAATTTTATTCAAATATTTGAAACTGTGATTATTTCCGTGTCAAGCGTGAATAATGCAATCGGGAATGACATTTCCACGATGTTTGTGGAATGCCTGTCTGCAGGGTCCCGTCAAATAAGGCCTACTTGCAAATTATACATTGAATATCCCTATTATTGATGCTGCGGCCCGCGGCGTCATTAGAAACTAGAAAATGGCCCGCGAGCACATTTGAGTTTGAGACCACTGTTCTAGTCGAAACTTGGACTTATCGTCTAGAGCAGTGCTCTGACCTTATAATACACCGATAACGCCGAAAGCCGCATTTTGATTACATATACAATACGTCCGGATTCCAACGGGGATTCGCCGTGGCGCATGGACGACAAATGCTCATATGAAATTTGATACAGGGAACTTAACACCACGGAGAGCCCTTGTGGTGTTCTGTGCCTGCACTTATTTCTTGAGATATGCAATGCGCAAATTTTCTTACTGTAGAAGCAAAACATCCCAGCAGGCTTACAATATATAATTTATGTACCAAAATCGTGAGTAGGCTATAAATGTCAAAAAAAGACACTAGGATTATGTGTGTAGTCGCGCAGAGCGCGAAAATTTTGCCTCTTGAATGGATTTCATCGAAAATGTTGGTAGTTTCACATATTATTGTCAAAAAGTTATAAATTCTCAGTTCACGTGATCAGATTAACCCGCAGAGCTGATGGAGGGTGTTTTCGAAAATATTGGGTACAATATTAATGATGATGCATCTTGCGGTTCCGATTAATCACTTAGTTGCATGTTGTTATTTCTTGGCCTTCCACCAGGATTGTTTGTATTGTTATTAATAATATTTTATTACACATCAATGACAGTGGTGATAATCGCCTGTTTAGAATTTGTGCGCCACGACAGTGCATTTCCTAAAGTTTAGTATTTTTGCTTTGGGTAATGAGGACGACTTTTGCTTGCACGCGCACTCCCATTCTCCATTCTCTCTCGCTAACGTGCGTCCACTTTCAGGACTTTGCTGCTGACTTTGAAGCTCGGTTAACTCTTCTTCTGGGCTTTTAAAGACGCTACGTTAACAGGGGGTCGGCGACGAGGAGCCTAGATAAACCTCCGACACATAGAAACATGTCAGAGCCGAGACTAGAACCAGCAACAATTGGTTACATAATGACGGCCGCAAACACACGCTAATTTAAATATGTGTAGAAGATCGCAAAATTATGGTTATGCGGCTGAATGAGGCCGTACGTCCGCAGGTTGAGCACCCCGGACGTAGCCGAAATAAGGATGGACATTTGAGCAAGGCTGCAACGTATAGTAAATGATAATACGAATAAGGGCTCGAGGTTACTTGACCACCATCTAACGCAGTGGTTCGCAAACTCGACCCCGTGGCTGCGTAAAGGCTATGTATTCTGCACTATTCATAAGCTGGCCGCAGGAAGCACAAATTCAAAATGTCCGAGATTTAGGGGTGGTTTCCTCAAGAATCATCAGACAGATATCGCAAGCTGAACACATGCTAACTCCACCCTGCTCTACTCGAAAAGGAAGTAATAAGTCCATTACCAAAGGTTGAATCATAGTGTCCTATAGGACACTATGGTTGAATGATTAGAAACATTTGCTTATGACATCACATTGTACGATATTACACATCCAGTCATTCTGTTTTGAAGCATAAACTGGCGTATTTTTGTGATAGCTATAGTCATCGTATCATCGGTTCATCATAATGTGGATCTGGTACACCCCTGTACACCCCATCCGAGTGGTAACACCCTTTGAAAATTCTGGTACACCCTAGGGTGTACGACAACCCCGGTTGAAGAGCACTGGTCTAGAGAACCAATGGTAGATTTGAACATAGTGTCCTATATGATGTCGACACAAGCAAATGTCACGGCTCAGTGAAATTGTATCACGTCACAATTTCCATTTGGCTACAGGCAATTAGACGGTCATTTTTGACCGGCTTGCCGAGCATTAAATTTGGTAAAACGGGTATCAATCGAAAGCTGACTCTGCACTGTTTACGAAAATATAAATTTTATTCCGCTCGTGGCCCTGGAACCCCCACAATCAGCCTCGAATTTTTCATTGTTATGGAGATTGGCATTGGGACGCAACAATGCTGTCAGGCGAAACGAGAGAGAAGCTCATGACGCAATAATGCTGTCTAGCGAAACGAGAGTGTAGCTCAAGAGAAAAAGGTCCAAAAAGCATTGTTGCGTCCCAATGCCAACCTCCATAACAATGAAAAATTCGAGGCTGGTTGTGGGGGTTCCTGGGCCGCAAGCGGAATAAAATTTATATTTTCGTCATCAGTGCAGAGTCAGCTTTCGATTGATACCCGTTTTACCAAATTTAATGCTCGGCAAGCCGGTCTAAAATGACCGTCAAATTGCCTGTAGCCAAATGGAAATTGTGACGTGATACAATTTCACTGAGCCGTGACATTTGCTTGTGTCGACACCATATAGGACACTATGATTTGAACTAGAAGTCTGTAATGTTCATTGCGTATGATTGCTTCATATTTGTGTGTTACAGGGTTTTGTGTACAAGCAGCGGTGGGAGAAAGTGCTTCGGCTTCAGGAGACGGCGAAATATCCTACTCTGAAATGGCCGAAGCTCCTACGTTCGAATTTGAATATGCTTATTTGGAAGCGGCGCCAGCCCCTATGAATCCAAATTATGACGGACCTCCCTCGGATCCAGGATCTTCACCCGTATCCGCGCCTGGAAGTTCCGGCCCGTCAGCCGATGGTCCGCCAATTTAAGAACGCTTTATTTAAGCTTTTACAAGCAATCCGCACAATATGCCTGTGTCGCTATATACCATTATGACAATCAATACATATCGTCACCTTTTCTTTGTGTTTTTTAGTATACGCGATCTGAGTTGGGAAGTAATAACGACAAATCCTGTAAGCTTACGGCCGAGAGTTGATTATCTCATTAAGTCAACCCACTGATGTTGTCCCTGTACCTGTGTGAGAGAGAGTATGGGAAGCCGCATTGCAAGTAACGATAAGCTCTCAAAATAACCAATCATCGATTTTATTTCTATCGTACATCACAAACTTGCGAATACGACGATAACTTGAAATTAATATGGGAGTTGATTTGAAAATTCGGACATCTGTTTATTATGCCTTTATACTTTATTGACTGTATCTCTGGTATTGTAAAAAAGCACTCTCAACTCAAAAAAGTTAGCCTACATGTGACCGCAATCTGAATGACCTGTTGCACAAAACGTTTATAGTGATACAGCGCCAACGATCCCCGGAATCATCCTGGGATGTAATCATTGTGCAAGAACTTTTCCAGACCAGTCCAAAAATCTATATTCCATCCATTTGACATTATATCCCACAAAACAACCGAATGCATCAGGTATCAGAAGTGAACTGTACCATAGCCTAAATGACGAGGGCGTGAATTAGGGTTGGGACTTCGGGATCAAATTTCAAATGCCGGGATCGGGATTTCCCGGGATTTTCGCTCCTCAATCCCGGGATTGGCAAAGTAGCAAAATGCACATACAAGCTACACAGACAACATTTGTTCCTTGTAATATTGACGCAAAAACATGCTCCCGTGAATACGAATGAAACGCAGCGATCGAAAGCCACCCGGATAATGAGCGTTTAAATTCATGTACCGCCTGCTTCGTGCAGGAGTTGATTTGTCCAACGTGATCAAAAAACGTCCATCATTCCGTTACATTGCCGTAATCTCTTCTTCTACACACTTTCGGATTTTTTTTTGTGCTCGATCACGAAGTCCCGAACCCGTTTGTGACATCTTGGCAAGTTATAGCCGTCAGCCTTGAAGGCCCGACGAATTTGCTCACTTTGGAGCAATTTGTTTAAATGCTAGCCCGTCCACAGCAGTTACCTGGCTAGGAAGTTCATTGAACCGAGGATTTTGCGATTTATAAAGGAATGATATTTTTTTGACTTGCCCGATTGAGTCGTGCGTGTTGATTTAATTACTATCATGTGTACGGACCTTAAATGCGTTACCAGTCCCTTTGTGCTACACCAGTGGTTCCCAACCTTTTTCGTCTCATCGCCCCCTTATCAACCTCGACACACATTTCCGCCCCCATCCCCTATCGCCCCATATTTACGGATCCGAAGAAGAGGACATATAAACGGGAAAATCATTCACCTAACTACTTTGATCGAGTAGGTGCTCCAAAAACCGGTTTTCGCCGTTAAGTTGACCATTTTTTAGTCAACTTTGGCGTCGTATGCAGAATGAGCCACTGCAACGATCCGTAGACTACGACGGAAATGATGGTGCAGTTCATTTTATGCCATAGTTGGTTTTATTATCATATAATTGTGAATTGTTTTAGACAATCAGCCGAGTTTGTAACACTGCTTTATTACCAAAATAAGACACATGACGCTACGCCTTGGTAGATGCTGTTCACAAATCCCGGGATTTCATTGCGATTAATCCCGGGATCGGGATTTCCCGGGGTCCCAACGCTAGCGTGAATCGCATCCTGCACACGCGCTGAGGACAATGCACTGCAGGAAATCGGGTAATATGAATTACTGCGACGCGCCGTGGTTACAATACGGTGTAAAGTTGAAGTTATTGCGATGCAATTTAAATATGAATAACTTCTCGACTCATGGCAAAGCGATCAAGACAATTTCAAAAGATTATGGAGACGCCGGGGATTGAACCCGAGACCTCACACATGCGAAGCGTGCGCTCTACCACTGAGCTACGTCCCCACACGGAGGAGACGGGATCCAAACCCACAAATGCAAAGCACAACGGATTAGCAGTCCATCGCCTTAACCACTCGGCCACCTCGTCCTCTACCCTCCGCATTGCCTGTACCTAGACCGCAATAGCCCAGTTCGGTTTCTCCAACTGGTAATCTCTTGTATTTAACGCCAACATATCGTTAAAACTGTATCTGCCACGCATTCTGAATAAATCGCACTATATTACCTATTATATTTTATACAATTATGTTCATAGCAGGTATCAGTACCTATTCTGTTACTTCTCTGTTTCAAGGAAATAAGGTTACTATGGATATTAGAAATCCAAGCTCCTATTCACCTATTGAGACATGGTAACCGCTTGGGGAACTCATTTTCTATTGGGAGTCGCGTTCTACTATGATCATCTAGCTACGCCAATAGTGGCGTCATAAATTTTGAGATTGCAATTTTGTAATTGTATTTATCTTGTTTGAAGTCATGCTGATTGAAATCGTCTTCAGAACGTGGTGCACCGTCCGCGTTCAGAAGCGATGCCACGACGTGCGGTCCGCACATTCTTGCCCACAAGTCGCCATTCCCCAGTTCGATTGACTATACCGGCTCCCAAGTCAATACGGATGCGCAATTATTCTCTTGTGTCACGTGCTTCCGTAGCATTCCGTCAAAAATTGCGTCATCATGCGGAAAAGATGTTTTCGAGTTCTGGGATCGTTCGTCAAAGAATGCGCCTCGTCGGTGTAAACCTATACATAGAGAAGATCAGTTGGGCGGAACAGTTCCGGATGTTTGGATACAACCATCCGAATCCGGTTATAAACAGCTTTGCAGAGAGGGGCAGACTTATACAAACTACTGGATTTTCAAAATGCTAGTACTAACGAGTTTTAAAAATGCGCAACTACTATAACGAACGGAAACATAATTACCTAGACTGAATGCCGAAGCGACTTATTAATTTTATATTTTATAGTAATCTGATCGGCGTTCTACATGAACATCAGTACAAGTTTAGAATATGAGGGGCTTCGAACCCCAAAACTTATACCCCGGATACGCCACGGTTAGTAGTGATGACCAGAGGTGGTCAGTAACGAAGTACTTCTACTTTTTGGAAGTACTCAAGTAGTTTTCCTCTACTTCTGGTACTTACTCAAGTAGATCTGATTTTCTCTACTTCTTCTTCTACTTCGAAATATTTTGTGATCTACTTACTTAATGCTCGCTATTTTCAGTTCGTCAAGTAGAAGTAGTTTAATCCCCCGATACGAAAGATAGCCTGAGGAATGTTGGGGCTGTTTTCACGGAGTACCAACATTTATTATTCATAAAAATCAAGTGAAGCCCGGAAATTTTGTTGCGCTTCGCGCACAGTAGTTGTGGAGTGACAGATGTTTTCACGAAAGTATCAGTGAATATAATACAGGTACCGGATTGCTCATGGCTCCGCTCACACCGCATTGTCGCCCATATCAAATATTTCATCACAGTAAACATGGCCCACCAAAACGTTTGAAACTACCGTTTCGCAATCTAGCAATTACCTATCCTATCGTTATCTAGCAGCCCATGACGTGTCCCGCTCTCTGGAAAATCCGGCTTTTTGGAACGTTTTAGCAGATCACCTTGAAGCTTTATGGGCAAAAGACATGAAATATATTTTCCGCTTTTTAGAAGTGGTATTTGTATTTCACTTTCAATTCCGAGTATGATATTCGGAGTATCATACTTTGAGTTCTAATTACATTTAGTTCTTTTGTCTGCAGAACCTACATGTTGAAGCATAAAATCAGGCGTAGTAATGCCTCTATTAAGACTGTTTTCAAAACTACCGTACTTACTATTCTACTTCTACTTCAAGTAGTTTTAGGTGGCTTATGGAAGATGTACTTCTACTCGTACTCGAGTAGATTTTTTCGTCGCCACTTCTACTTCTACTTGAGTAACTTTTTTTGACTACTTTGGCCACCTTTGGTGATGACACTGAACTAGCGGGGGCTGCTATAAAATCGCACAACAGTACACCGGTGTCACGATTCACGCAAAACGACGGCATAACCGCCCGATCAAGTATTGCGCCTACGTAAAAGTAGACGTACTACGTTACCGACTACGTTTCATGCCAGGCTTATTACCAAACCTTAGCACAATATTCCCCACGAATTGAGCAGGACGGATATTCTATTTAACGACACACTATCACAACCGAAACCAGCGCAGAAGGCGTGTTAGATAGATCGTGCATCTCTTGTCTTCGTTGTAAATACAAACCCCACCTGATATCTGTGAACTATTCCTTTTTGTACCAGTTCCCTCTCTAACTCGGCTGTATTTTCGAAGTGCACGTTGTCGTCTTTCAAGCCGTGTACGAGGAGGAATTCGAAGTTTTTGAACTTGGACGCCTGCCCGAGCACACTCGACTCCTAGGTTTACAACGAAAGATATATTAGTAAAATGGTGGAGCCAACTCCTTCACGAAGAATCACATTTGGTACGCCTGACACGTGTACCGTTACGTATATAGGTAGAGAGTTCACTTCAGTTCAAATAATTTCGTCATTTCAAAACACCATAAGTTCGCGATTCCTTGGAAAGATATAGGCAGGAGTCGAAACAACTAGGAATGTAGTCCTTCAATCAAACAGCCACCTTGGACGACAGATAATCATAAACGGGTTTCAGAAACCATTCATATAAAACGTAGTAGGTGGGACTGTTTAGGCATTGTATCATCATAAATCACCGTGAAATTTGATCATGATATCATAGCGATTTCGTACTCATCTGAAAATAATTCCCAACCGTTAGAAAGGGTATATTGGGATGTTGTGATTCTGTGGTTCGCAAAGTGGGCGACAGCGCCCCCTGGGGACGTTATTACGATTTTATTCCTTGATGTTGTCTGTTCTGAGATTTCTACAGAATTGTGACTTTGAAATAACATGCAACCTATACTGCCTATAGACTATATTAACCAAAATAGCCATGAGCTATAACATCTTTTCTGTGAGTGATAAACAATACAAGTCACATTTGTGTCGATTTTAAGGGGTGAGGGGCGTTTGATACCTGGATTATTGGTCAAGGGGGCGTTATGTAAAAACGTTTAGATAACACTGTTGTAAAGCTTTAGTAGGCGCTGTGCAAAGCATCATGTTGATGTGGCGCACGCTTCAAATTACACCAGGCCTCGTATTCTATGTCCTGTCTATTCATTACAGAATTAACAGTGAATTATGTCCAACAAGTAGTCTTATCTAGCAGGGGTATGATTATATTTGCATTCAAATGCATGCCTATTCTGAAAATACCCGAGAGAATGATCGATGATTAGGGCCTTAAAGGTCACCAATAAATGGTCAAGCACCTCATAATTTCTGTAGTTGTATTCCGGCGAGCCCATGTATCTCTCCGTATACATGGAGTCGTACAGTTTCCAATTCGTCACCGGCGCGACGGCGATCACGCACTTCATCAAATCGCTCTCCAGAGACGTGGGATGAATCGCCACCTTCATAGCCGCGTATCCGCCGTAAGACCAGCCCATGACGCCAACCTTGTTCCGGTTCAGGACAGGATGACGCTTCATGATTTCCCTGGTGGAATACATTTCAACAATATGTAAAGATGCGATGAGACTCTGGTCTAGGAGACACAGAAGTGTAATTTACAATTGAAACATATATTCATATTGAAATAATCTTTCGGCTGATGATTACCCGTAACCAGTGTGAGCCAAAAATAGTCGTGTTTATTTCAATGTGAATATATTTTTCAACTGAATACTGATACTGAGACATGACTGATGGAGATATAAGAAGTAAAGTGCATACCGCGCATGTCGCCGCGGTGGAATCTTAGCTCATGTCCTCTGTTTTAATTTTTAAGATATATTTTCCAACTTGACAGAAAACCAGCATGTTCTTGTCAGACTTGGACAACTAGAAAATTTTCAGCTTTTCCAAATTAGATTAGAATTAGATTACTGGCATTTCGCTCTAATTTAGTGAAATTAGACAACTAGAATTATCTAGTTATCCAAGCATATACTTGGACAACTAGAAAATTTTCAGCTTTTCCAAATTAGATTAGAATTACAATACTGGCATTTTGCTCCAATTTAGTGAAATTAGACAACTAGAATTATCTAGTTGTCCAAGTCTGGTTCTTGTTACATTTTCATATCTTTTCGGCGATATCTTGTTCAAGTTTATGTTTGGCCCCTTGTTTCAAGGCTAGCCATGACCAAGGTATGAAAGAAAGAAAATGAAAGCTTTACATAAAGTTAATTTTCTCGAACTGAGTAATATGGACATAAGCTAATTTGATTCCGCAGCGACGATATGGCCCTTGGCAGAGGCGGTCAAAGTAGACATCGTTTTTACTCAAGTTGAAGTCGAAGTGACGTCTTTACTGTTTGCTCGATAAGTATCATAGGGCTAGCTATGCATAAAAAGCCGAATACTGTGACCTATAAGAAAAATTATATAATCTAAAATCATAACCAGTCGCGGAAGTAACGCAATTAAGCAAGAAATACTTCGAAAAAAAGTAGGGTGACTTCGTTACTGACAACCTCTGGTCCATGCGAGCGTGCGGATTGTACATGAGGGCACTCTCAAATTCATAAAGCCAAGTCCCGCATGCTTAATTAAGTGGCTTGGACTATTGCACTCCGACTTTATTATACAAGTATTTCCTTGCATCAAATTGGAAGTGGATAGAAGCCTGGTACTGAGCCCTGAGCCACTGTCCACACACGACGAGGATAGGATTCGAACGTGGGCGCGGAGTGCACAATGGACCAGCAGTCCATCTCCTTAACCACTCGGACACCTCGTATCACGGTCACCTTTTGAGAGCTTGAAATGAATGAATAACTTGGCGACTCACTGCAAAACGACCGTTTCTGCAGCAAAACGCTGGACACGCCGGGAATTGACCCCGGGCACATGCGAAGCGTGCGATCTAAGCTTGAGCTACGTCACCCCACGACGAGGATGAGATTTGAACCCACGCGTGCAGAGCACAATGGATTAGCAGTCCATCGCCTTAACCACACGGCCACCTCGTCTTACGCCCACCCCGCAGCCTACACCTAGGACGCAATTTCGCAGTTAGGTTTCTCTAATTACCAATCTTAGGTATTTAACGGCACTCAATCATCAAAACCGCGCCGGATTTTAAATATAATCACACTATATTACATTTTATGAAATTAGGTTCATAGCGGATGTTAATACCTAAGTTCTCTGATTCGGGAGAAATAAGGCTACTGGAAGTTATTACTCCAGACAATTGGGAGCCTTGTTTAACTGTGATCAAAACTACATTTATCATAGTTCATTTCAAAAGCTCACTGGAGACGCCGGGGACTGAACCCGGGACCTCACACATGCGAAGCGTGCGCTCTACCACTGAGCTACGTCCCCCACACGCCGAGGATGGGAACCCACGCGTGCAGAGCACAATGGATTAGCAGTCCATCGCCTTAACCACGCGGCCACCTCGTCGCACGGCCGGTAATTGAGAGCTTCCTCATTGAGCAGTGAAATGAATGGATAATACATTTGTGACTCACTGCAAAATCATCCCCGCGACCTCACACATGCGAAGCGTGTGCTCTACCACTGAGCTACGTCCCCCCACGACGAGGATGGATTCCAACCCACATGTGTAGAGCACAACGGCTTTATCCACTCGGCCACCTCGTCTCACGGCAACAGCCCGTATACAAACTCATTGTCAGATAGCTAAGATCGAATACGCATATGGAATCGCATAGACTTGAAAGGAATGAGCAAAATGTAGGAAGCCATACTTGAGCGCGGTGATCTGATCTTCTATCTCGTAAGTCCCGAGTCTTCGGTTGACCTCCTTCATTACGTTCGATCCCCGGAATGATGAACCTCGCCCGTCAAAGGCGACCACAGCAATTTGCCGGTTCACGACGAGATACGTGTTCCAATTTAAGTGTAACCGAGTCGAAACAGACTGATATCCTGGCCCGCCATACCTGCGTATAGGCAAAGCGAGATTGTATGATGAAAGAAATGTCTTCATCGAATGTGTAGTTAAATACTTTATGCGTCATTCGACTTGGTTGCACCAAGCCTAGATCAGCTTGTGGAGAAAAAACAATCGCCACCATTTAGGGTTGCATTTAAAACAAACGGTATTTTAAAACAATTTGTTCAAAACATGTTTAAACCAAAGGCCTTTTTACAAAAAACAAAACTGGTATTTTTTCAAGTTGTAAAATTATGCCATAATTGTGTAAATACACTCGAAAAAACCTGTTGTATAAGCCTACGGACAATTACCAACCAATATAGCCGATATATATCGATATGGGATGGTTAGAAGCCTCAAAATAGTAGATTCAACAGCAATAGTACAGATATGTCGTCAAAGGTGCTGTATTACCCTATATTTTCAATTGTCAATGTCAATCCACTATGACGTCACAATTTAATTTTCCTGACGTCATGGCTTCAAAAAAACAATAAAAAACATGTTTGGAATAAGGGCCTTGTTTTAAAAATGTCTGTTTTCAATTGATATTTGTTTTAAATCAAACCCTGCAACCATTACATTATATTTTGGCTTGTGTTGTGTTTTAATAATCAAGCGCGGAGTAGCTTGGGGGCAGTATTTGTTTCGAAATTTCCGGGCCGACTAATTTGCTAGTCCGCCCATGTTAATAAATATATACAGATTTGGATTGAAGTTGAGTTGGTCGGTGGTAGGTACTCTGCTATATCCGTCAAAACCATAATTGCGAACAGGGAAACTAATTATAAGGAATAGATGGAATACTTACACCGAGAGAAGTACAGGGACATCATCTCCCGGTTTTAGATTAGGCGGTAAATAGACTTTGGCTTGGAAATCTGCAACAGAATGTAACCCCATAACACGATCGTCGAGATTAACCACACGGGAAAGGATACGAGAGTGCATGGTGCATTAAAAGTATACGTGACATTTTACAAATCAGACCTCGCATCAACGAGCTATACGCAGACTTCAAAGAAAGTTATGGAGTAATACTACATGGAACTCGCACACGGAAACACAGGTTTGAAAACGAATCGCATTCACTGCATTACTACAATATGACAAGTCACGTATCGAAATACATTGCTGTCATTTGACCCACTGCGTTTCCATTGGAAATGTAGTTGAATGGTTTCCCAGCGTTGGGTAGGACTGAGCAGAACGATTCAAGCATCAATACTAATGATTTGGGTCGAGTCGATTGTTTCGAGTAACGGAAATAGATGTCCTTCTAACTAAGAGATTTTTTTTACCAACCAAGGATATAATTACGATACTTTTATCCGATCGCGGAGCCCCTGAACATCGGTTGCTGGTCGTAACTCATTATCACGGGGGTGTCAAACTCAACTGACGTCGCAGGCTGGATTCACAACTTTGTATCGATCGCGGGCCGCACCAGTCAAATGATTCCAAAATATTACTTCAAAATCCATGCCCTTTTCATTTTGAATACTGTATTATCAACGCTATAAAGACGGTCGTATAATACATTATATTTCGGAAATGAGGGGTTCTATATTAGCGTCACCTTCATTAGCAAACAATGGATTTGACAATAATATGATGGGGTGGCAGAACACTGTTGTATATCGAGAAAACATTGGCTCTAATGATGATATAAGTTGGCATGTTTATATTCTTCCTTTTGTTTTAGTCGTATCCTGGCGTCGACCCTGCGTATGCGTTTTGCGTTGTGATAAATATAAAATATTGAACTGTAAACACGGACGTTGGAATCTACTTCAAATTATTATATTGCGAATTGCGATTCGGGTTTCTCTCGAGGCCGGAGACCTTTCGAGTCAGAAGTACTGTAGCAGCCAGCATTACAATCAGATATTTTTGGATTATATTTCTGTAATTCTCCATATAACCTGCATATAAGGGTTCCGCATTGGCGTTTTCGCCTCTGTGAATAACTCGCTTCTAGACAATTTTTCCATGAAAGTCCAGGCTCAATATGTACTTTTTTGCCTTCTCGCAATTTGTTGTCAATACCAGCGACTTGCTTCTAATGTCGACTAGAAACCACAACACCGCTGTCCTGTATATAGGTTATAATATGGCTTTCGAACACACTCGACATTCGCTGTCTTGAGGGGCTATTTAATGGACGTATTTCATACTGAAAATTCCAAGATATGTTAGAAATGTGCTGGACAATACTCGCATTTTTCAATCTACTCAAAATTGCATAGCGGGCCGTATGTTTGACACCCCTGCATTATCAGCATCTTAATAAAGTGTATAGCCTATTGTAACACAAGGGTACGCCCGTTTATGGAAACGACATTTCTGGAAAATAGTGATATAGTGATCGAACCGCGGCATTGTCAGAAAGTCCTGTGAAGTAGGCATGAACAAGAAATGTCAATTTTTGTTGTCGACGTACGCCTTGCAGTATTATCCTTGATTCATTTTTGAACTTTCCATTATCACTACTACTAAATCATATTAGGGGCAGTAATCGCCATCTAATCAGCGCAAGCGGTGTCTTAAAATGACTAGAAGTAGGGATTCACGATATCGGACAGCGAGAGAGCTGCGGCGTACCAGATGAACATTACGTCATCCACTGCACCAAACATGAAGGAACTCGACAGTATCAACGGGACCAAATAAGAGACGTCGTTCTTTTCCGCTTGGAAACATTACTTATCAATCCTCTCACAATGGGTACTGTGATAGAATATGCCCTACTCACTGGTCGAGACTTGCAATGATAAAACACGATGTATAATACTTTTATACTATCATCATAGATCTGGTGCAAAAGACCATTAGTAGTCGAGCACCAATATATAAATCATTCAACAACAACTACAACAGCGAGAAGTGGGCCGTGCTACAAATAGGCAGATATGGAATCAAAATAAAGAAAACACGCCTGGTCTAAATGACCATTACACTCGAAATCACCATGAATACTACAAACAACAAGGGCCACGCGAACACTTGACTCGAATGACACCGGTACTCGGTTTCGACCAGTGAGGCATGAGCGTGAGCACGCCCAGTTCATACCGTACGTCCCAAGCTCCACGTCTATGGTAACTGTTTCGTACGAGACATTCGGCAATTTAGCGTTCAGCACTCTTTCCGCCATCGCAGCATTCGACTCGTAAAGAGTCGTATCCGAACCTGGAATTTAGTATAGCATATTTCCATAGGCGGTTAAAGTAGTCAGCGTTGCTACTCAAGTAGAGAAATGGAAATTTTTAAACTACTTTCTACTTGATTTTAAGTACGAGCAGCGATTTCAAAGACATGTCAAAATTACTTCAACTGGGAGCAGAAAACGAAAATTTAAATTTAATCATGTGAATAGTTTCAAAAAGTAGATTAAAATATTACAATTTAAATTAGAGCATATGAGCTATTCTAAAATTAGATTAGAATTAGAATAGTACCGAAACATTTACCAAATTAGATTAGAATCATATCACCGGTATTTCGTTCTGATTAATCAAAATAGAATCATCTACCTGTCCAAGTCTGGACAAGGGTCATAGAAAATATTCGGGTTTACCCCAACATGGATATATTATTCAATTGTGTAATCTGGGTATTTCCCAAATAATCCCCACACGTACCGTCGTTCTTAATCAACGCCGAATACGGCACTCCGGGTCCGGAGCAGTCGATGTTTATCCATTCCGAAGTATCCGACATGGTAGCGTCAAGGTAACTGCAATCGCTGTCACATGTGTAGCAGGTGCGTGCGTTCGTCTCGTCGGACGTGTTCACGGAATACAGCCGCCGTTCGAGAGGGGACGTTTCAGTGCTGACGTAATATCTGGTGGAATACATCGATATAGGATTCTCAAGTCAAAGCACACGGACTTCATGTATTCGAAGAGACTCTTGGAAGTACAGAATTTCAATATGTCATCGAATAGTATATTCATACTGAAATATACCCGAACATTTTCAGCTGACAGTCATCAGGGGTAATCGTCAGCTACTAGTAGAGAATTGAATAGTACATTTATACTGAAATTAGCCCGAAAAATATATTATAATATGAATATACTATTCAATTTTATATTGAAGTTCTGGGGATTGAACCTGCAACTGGGGATTGAACCTGCAACATCACACATGCAAAGCGTGGGCTTCTATACCACCGAACCACGACCCCACACGCTGAGGATGGGATTAGTTTAGAACCCACGCGTGAAGAGCATAATGGATTAGCAGTCCATCGCATTAACTAGGCGGCCACCTCGCCTTACGCCCTCCCCATAGCCTACACATAGACCGCAATAACCCAGTTACGTTTCTCCAATTACCAATCCTACGTATTTAGCGGTACTCAATCATCAAAACTTTACGCCGGATTTTGAATATCGACACACTACATTACATTTTATGCGATTAGGTTCATAGCGGATACCGTGCTTTGGAAGAAATAAGGCTCCTGGAACTTATTACTCCCAGGTCCTATTGAGACAGAGAAAAATGGGAACTCGTTTTGAATTGGTAGTCCTCTTTAACTACGTTCAAAAATACATTTAGTATACTTCATCTCAAAAGGGCGATGGAGACGTCGGGGATTGAACCCGGGCCCTCACACATGCAAAGCGTGCGCTCTACCACTGAGC
>ATSW01009108.1:0-11616 GCA_000444245.1 Botryllus schlosseri | reverse complement strand
ACTCGCAAAATTCGATGCTTACGGTAGTAAGGCGATAAATTGGTACGTAAAGGTACAGATGAGATCAGCCGTATCGCACGGTTTTGCAGGGTTCGAATTCTGCACAAAAATGTTGTGCATGCATTTCCCCATACTACGATTCCATATTGCAGATGAGAGTGGAAAAGAGAGAAGTAGATGGTTCGTAGCACTGATCTGGAAACCAAAGATTGGAGACGGGTCATTATTCCCACACACCGAGCTAGTTTTGATATTGTGCATTCAATATGCTGCTTCCAAGACAATTTGGAATCAATGGTGACGCCGAGATATTTTGCTGAGTCACATATGGAGATTTGTTTATGATTGATGTTCACAGTGAAATTATGACTGGCATTATTTAGAACGAGCATCTCGGTCTTATCTGCATTCAAACTTAGTTTGTTTGCTTGGAGCCATCTCGACACTTTTGGGAGTTCCTATATTCACAGATGCATGCAAACCATCGACAGTGTTGGAGGTTATGAAGAGGTGAGTATCATCAGCAAATAGCGTTGTGCGGAATAAAGATGCATTAACAATGTCGTTAATATAAATGAGGAAAAAAGTCGGTCCAAGGACTGAGCCTTGTGGCACTCCACAAGTTATATCTCTGGTAGTCGTTCTTAATGACCCCAGTTTAACAAATTGTTTGCGGTTTGCCAGGTAGCTTTCAAGTAGAGTTGCTGCAATACCCCTGATTCCATAGTGTTCTAGCTTGTATCTTAAGATTCTGTGGTTAACTGTGTCGAAAGCTTTGCGGAGATCGATAAAAATGCTGCAGCCACTTTCTTTTTGCTTGATGGTTTTGTAAAAGTCCGTTACAATTGATAGTATTGCATGGTTGGTGTTGTGGTTGGATCTGAATCCATGCTGAGTCGGAGACAGTACTGCATTCAATTCAAAAAAGTTCTTTAGTCGGCAGTCAATCAGTTTCTCAAAAACCGTGGCAAGATTGGGCAAAACAGATATTGGTCGGTAGTTAGAAATTAGCTTTGTACAGCCTTTCTTAAACACTGGCATTACTCTGGCAGTTTTCAGTGCATCTGGGAAAATGCCTAGACGTATCGACTCATTAAAGAAAATGCATATAACATCACCAATAATATTAAAGACTAGCTTCAGAAAGTGAGTTGGGATGAGATCGGGTCCTACTGGGATCTGTACATTCATCTACCTTGGATTGGCCCGGTTTCTTATCGATTTGAGAAACAGATCACTTCAGCAGTCCATCGCTGTTATCCAGCGGTGAAAACCAATGTTGTTTTTACCACGATACCAATGTTTCCTGCAGTCCGAAAGGACGTTCTCCCGGCTTTACAACAAAGTAACGTCATTTATGAATTCAAGTGCCACTGCGATTGTCGGTACGTAGGGAGAACTTCCAAACGGTTGCAGGACCGAATTAAAGAACACATCCCACCGTCTGTCAAATCATATATCTCGAAATCGCAGCATAACAATCCGCTTGTTCTAGAACATAACCAGGCCATGAGTCAAAAATCTTCTATTGGCAAACATTTACTAGAAAATCATACGTGTGCTGCTAACTACCACGAGGACATGTTCTCTGTATTGGCTAAGGGTCGCAATTTATTTCATTTGTCTGTTCTTGAGTCCACCATCATCATTATGAGTAAACCTAGTTTATGCCAACAGAAAGAATTTGTGTATCATTTGAAAATCGCGCATTAACTTGTTTGGCTTCGCTATCTCCATGCCAACGCCTCAGTTCTCTCGTTTTCCTAACTTTGTATATTTTCTGTGTGCCGTCATAATTAGCGATATATATTGTTGCTGAACATAGTTATTCGAATTCTCGCATTATTGCTGACGATATTCCCCTGACGAGCGTCAGCCGAAAAGCTTCGGGAATAAATATGAATATTTTATTCACAGCTACTTGCAATATTTTAGACACACCTTAGTGCAACACTTATATAACAAATCCCCGTTTTTTTGGTGTAACATATAAGTGTTTTTCTGGTGCGCATTTGGTATTTGAGAACGTTCTTTAAAAATTTGGAGTAGGTTCCAGATCCGCTTCAGCGACATCAACATTCTTGGTTATTGCTGACATATCGCAAAGCTTGTCAGATAAGATTTGCATAATGCAATCTCGCGACTAATCCTAGATTGGCATATTTTTATAGTATCATAATTTTGGCAAGTATAGAAGATCATTCACATTCTAAGAAAACATGCACGGACCATCGTCGACTTGTTGGTACCCTGAAAGAATACTGCCTTTCAACCTGGCCAATAATATCCCCCTGGTTTTGTTTCGTTATTACATTCAACCGTCACTGCTTTCTTGTTTGTGTTGTTTCTGAAGGAAACAGCCTTCTTCGATTTTCACACGCTGTTCGCTGTGGGATATAATACCTAGTTCGAAACATTTTGTTGTAAATAACCACAGCATGCGTGACGGTAGCGCTTTAACGGGAATATGGTGATCTAAAAGTACGCGCAATTCGTTTTACATGAATCATAATAGCTCACTACAGTTATGAAAACATATGCAGTAAACATCGTCGCGTATAGCGCAACCAAAAATTTCGGTATGTTACATGTTTTGAGCAACGTTGATTACTTGCTCTGAATGCTCATTAAAGATTTGTCCTACTAACGTATCATCTACTGCGAAACCATTTGTCTTCAGCGACCTCCATATCGCCCCCTGACCGTTTCCGTGCCTAGGGGGCGCTAGAGGCAAGGTCAGGAACCACTGGCGTATAGTGATTATCATTGGTTGATTAGGAGCTGTGTGCTTCATCATCTATATGTTGATTGGGCGTCGCCTCTCCAGGTCGGTTGGTTTGCTGTATATACGTTGTTGGATACGTTGCGTTATGTGTGGTCGCTATAGAGTCACTAACTTGTGTTTTTATCGTGCAGGCTTGTCTCTATATCTAACTCCAACATCATGCAGGCTACCACTATTTTAAAACCTAATTTCACGATCCAGTTTAATTTGCTGAATTTGGACATTCCTTCGTTACATCAGTTATAGCAATACATATCATTTATACCTTCATCTAGATTAGTGGTTCCCAAATGGTGGGGAATTCCCCAGTGGTGGGGAATTCTATGAGTTTTGATTGGGAATAGACGGATTTGTTCAAAATTATATACAATTACCGTCAATTACCGTCACCAGTTAACCGCTCTGGGATGTATGCATCGAGAATTATGTAGCGTGTTGTTCACAAAACTATATGGCCAGTCATGGCGTCACAAATGCATCCAGCACGACTAGTTTGACGTGAAATAACGCTTTTGCGAAATTCTGAGCGTTACTGGTATCGGTTCACAATACGTTGCAGTTAACGCCGATTGTCTTGCGCGTATACTAGTGTGGTTGTGTCTCTTGTGTAGTCAAATCAGCAGATAGCTGCTCTGTGATGACAAAAGTGCTGGGTAGTGGGGAGCAGGACCGTAAATGCCACACCCCGAACCCCCAATTGGGGGGAGCTCGAAGAGGCCCAAAATTATTTCGTGAATTAACATAAATTAAAGTATTTTTTGGAAATTTATGCCACTTTATCAAAAAATTTTCGCGCAAGGTGCATGCTTATTTAGTGTTGATTTTTTTATGCTGCCAGTGCCATGCATAGAGTGGCCCGCTGTTGAAAGACAATAAATTTCAACCAAAGATACTACAATGAAGTGAAAATTGTAATGTATAAAAAAGTTCACAGCACAGAACCTACAAAGGTTTGTTCGCGAACGTGAACCTCTAAATTTCTGAGGTTCACAACACACACAGAAGGCGAACGTGAACCTCACGTCGAACACTTTACGGCGAGTTTTGTAAAGTAGATATATAACTTTTCTTCTCTGATGTACAAAAGACTTTAACACTATTTGGATTTTGTAGAGCACGGGTGGGCAAACTATGGCCCGCGGGCCGCATGCGACTCTCCACACCGTTCTGTGCGGCAGGCGAGAGTCTTAAAAAATATTGATAAAATGCGTACTAAAAATCGAATTAATGCAGATACTTAATCAAATTTTTCTTAGTATATTTCATCATGATAATTCTAAGGCAGTGGTTCTCAAAACTGGGGGCGTGAAAGTATCTAAAGGGGGGCGCGAAGCTGAGCTCAACTTAAAAATATTTTCGCGATCCGCGCGATTTACTTCCCGTTCATAATTATTGCTCGGTATTGAATTTCATGTTTCAAATTCTCTCATCCACAGTCATAACCTTCCATGCAATCATATGCTATCCGCTAGGTTTGCGAGCATCCTGGTTGCGTTTTGTGATATGACGATAAGGTGGATGCGAAATATGTTACCATCATATGGGGGAGGGGGCGTGATGTCTTAAAAAGTGTGACTACCACTGTTCTAAGGTAAATACTTCCTATATCGTTTTTTATGTTTAATTTCTGGAGCGACGACCAGATCTCAAAGCCCACCCAATTTTAAAGGTTTTAACTGCTAAACATCACAGAAATCCTAAACGAGATTGACATAATTCGGATCACGAGTATGATTTCAGATTGGCCACTCCAGTTTCAGTTATTTCAGTGATGTGTTCATAAAAAACGATTCGCGCATGTCTTAGGTAGACTCGTTCTCTGCATGCGCATAATTAGGGTATTTATACTTTATCTACACATACTAGAAGCGTGTTTGAAGCTAACATGATTATGATGCTGCCAGCATTGCTTGTCCTGCAACAGATCTCTGCTCACAGATTTAAATTTTAATCCTGTTCTAAGAACCGACTTTCATCTCTATAGTTTTGACAAATTGGTGATCGGGTAAGACTAGCCTATGACATGTCGCCACTGCTTCGGACGCATGTACAATATCATCAAAGCAATATTTGGGTTGTTTTAAATAAGCATACATATTATCTCCATGTCCTCATTATATTATTAAATACCGATATTGCGTTTTGGTTAATATTCCAAATTTTACATGGTGCGACCCGCGAATGGATTCAGATGTTGAATGCGGCCTGCGAGTTGAAAACTTTGCCCATCCCAGTTGTTAAGTATATACTAATTTTACTACACGGCATCGAATTTTATAAAGTTGAAAGAAACTACTTTTTTTCAATGTAATAAAGACTTTACACTATCAATTTTGTAAAATGAATGCTATCTTATCAAGCTATCAAACAATTTTAGCTTAATTTTGTAAAGTAGATACAAAAAAATACACTTCTCCAATGTACCAACGACTTTTACTCTATGGATTCTATACAATATATACTAATTCTATTATACCGCGTCGGATTTTCCAGAGTAGAATGAAATTATTTTTCCCGGTGTATTAAATACTGTTAACATATAAGTTTTCCAGAATTCATGCTAAACTTTTATTCGTCCCCTGAGCTTGAAATGTTGTTAAGTTAGGATGTTCTTAACTCTCGTTTTCGACATAAGGTGCTCAAATTTGTGGAAGCGCTCAGAGACGTTAAGTAAAGAAGTACTTGTTTTTGCCTACATGCACCAACTACTCGAGTGTTTTAAGATTATTTCTGTATTAAGCAAAAATAGACCCGAAATACCAACTTCTACCCATGCAATTTTATACGCATGAACAAAGAAAAGTCACTTTTACAATGAATCGGCTTGGTTGTTATAACATTCCTCTAGCCCGCGTTATGAGGCTGTGGTCTCATCCTGAGCTGTGTCTCGATGCCCGGGACCAGACATGGGGTAATCGCGATTAGTAATCGTAATCGATTACGACGATTACAGCATTTTGAAGTAATCGTAATCGCAATCGATTACATTCGGAAAAAATCCGAAGTAATCGTAATCGTAATCGACTACTTCCCATATCTAATCGATTTCTTTGTGAAAGAACGATTACTTTTTGTTTGTACAAGGACTATGACACAAATTGAATATTCGTGGACAAGAATGAGATAATATACCACGTTAACGATAGCACAAACGTCTGATTTTCAAACACCACTACTCATTATTACGTCAGAAGTATTAGCTCAGCTCGTCATTGCGTAAGAAGTATCCACACATAGTAAACAGACATGCGATGGACATTGTAGTGTGATTGTAAGAACACCCCGTGGTGTATATCGGGTTATCAGTACACTACAGACGCCCCTACCTCGCAGCAGGATATTGATCACCATTCTGCCTATAAATTTCAAATAGTAACTTATGTATTGATGTTTAGTTGTTCTTAGTTAAACGCAGTTTTACCGTTGCTGCTTGGCGAGCAGTACGCCTATGTACGCACGTACGTCGTACATCTGACAAAGATTCGGAATTTTGTACTCGTCGAATAAAACATTGCAGTTTCCACAACGAAGCATTACAAATAAACAGCTGCTGATATATATCATAACCGAGCCGTGCTCAGCCGTTTCTCGTAACAGCAGCTTGCAGTATATGTATTAAGTTGAAGGCAGAATTTTTATGTTCACTATATCTTATTCTCATATAGCTACTTGAAACGGGCGCCAATCGTTATTTCACAGTTCGTTACTCGGCATTTGGACATGTCGCCATAACCATCCGCTTATATAGCCTGACATATTAGCGTGGGTTGTAGCTAGAATCAGAACCAAAACAGCAATTCGTCCCCCAGTCTACCGTTGGTCAATTTTCAAAACTGAATTTCGTCAATAATATTGGTAATTGCATTATATTACTATTCATTTTAACCTCTCTCAGCCCCGAGTGTCAGATTTACCTGTAGAACTGGGGCACGTAATTCATAATTAAAGCATCTGGTATGNTGTTATAATTACTTTATTGTATGTTGTTAATTCGTGACCTCCAGTCTGTTGTAGAATGATAAGATATCGTACTCGCCCAANAGTAGCAGACTAAAAGAATATCNTTCGTGAGACGCGCACACAAATTNTCATGGCTTNATTCCTTTGTGAATGCGCCGGGTCGCATTTGCATTGTGGGCTCAGATTGGAAGGACAGGACTTATTAGTCACGCCCACCCAGCGCGGCTATTGACAATGGACGAACACCCTAAGCTTCGGTCAAGGTATTTCATTGGTATCACATCCCGTGGAGTTGCGTGTTGGTGTGTTGTGAGATCGTGGCGCGGTAATGACCGGCTCCGAAATGCCTGTTCCCATAAAATAGCCTATGCATGTNTTTTCNTGAGGGGGGAGGTATGCATTTCAAATCCAGCTATCTACTGGAGNAGGGGTCANCAACCGNTTTGAAACAAAAAGCTACTTCNTGTGTAATGTGTACTGATTATTGCGACGACCGACGGGTTACCACGTAGCCTANAGTCCCGNCGTTTATCCNNGNTCAGTTGGATTTCTTCANTTAGAGTNAGACAATCAGAGCACTGGGCCGGGTTTCCGCCCCTTACCAAGAANAAAAACTGCTCACTCGCNGGGACTCACACCAGCTCCTCCNNGCTCNNTTGCGTTGCTGCAGTGCGCGCCGAAGCGCCAATCTCCGCGTCGAGACTCGGGAATATTAACTATAGATTACCGTTGAGCCGCCGCGTGGGCGAAGACGAGCAATGCCCCGAGCGACTGCGTTCGTATGTTCCTTGGGGTCGGCCGACCCACGTTCAACTGCTGCTCATATGAAGCCAGCTTCAACTTTCAAATCTCTCATTTGGATATTTGCTACAGCGACCGCGGGCGACTCATTTGGTCCGCGTTGGTGACCCCTGTATTAGAGACATTTGAATCGCGAAGCTCGAAGAACATTTTCAAGAATTAATGAAATTCTCGAAAATACTCTATAATTTATGTTGGTTTACGAAATATTTGATTCCCCATGCTCCCCACCCTATTAAGGAATTTAGGGTGCGGCAGATAAAGACCTGGCAATAATTCAAATCGTTGGGTGCGATAAATCATCCCCTATAAAGTTGGGCAATTGGTATATTAGGACGTAATAAGCAAATGACGCATGATGTATGAAGAGAGTTGATATCTCATTAACCCTTTTCATCGCAATCCTTGTATTCTCTTCCAATATATCATTTAAGATTATAGTCCTAAGAAGCAGAACAAATGTAATCGTAAGTAATCGTGATTACTTTTGCAATGTAATCGTAATCGTAATCGGCTACTTCCTGATTTTGCTGTAATCGTAATCGTAATCGCGTGATTCTGAAGTAATCGTAATCGCAATCGATTACATTCATGAAGTAATCACCCCATGTCTGCCCGGGACTCTGCAAATTGTTTCGATTTATTCTTCCCGTCTTAATTTAACATATGGACGCTACTAAATTTCTAGTCAAGTACCAGAAGTGGTGATTTCCGAGCGAGTAAAAAATAGGTATGGAAGATTTAGTTTATTGCCTAAAAACTGAAAACTCTGAACTACGAGTAGATGCATTGTATAAAGAAAATCACTTGATTAAGTATAGTGCAAGCAGGCAAAACCTGTCTGAGTAACCTACTCCAAAATGTAGAGGTACTTGGCTATCGAGTCCCTCCCCATAAAAAGTGTCTCACGATTTCGACTACTTTAACTAATACTTAATAGTTTCAGTTTTAGATTAAATTCGGAATAAAACACTATAGCTCATTCACCTATTTGGAAATCTCTCCTTTAACCTATACTTGAGTGGATCAAGTGAATCTCATTTAATAATAATTCCACTGGTATACTTGACTATATTTCACAACTTACATAACACCATGCAGCAAAATTCTGCAAAAGTTTTAGTTGGCTAATAATATTCATGTATTGTGTGTCAGTATTCCAAACTGATTACCAAAATACCAAAAGTTTTCCTGAATAGTCCCAAATTTTGAAGAAATGTCCATTTCTCTAATTTAAATTTTACTCATAATTGCTCCGTATTAATCACAATAATCCTTTATTGCACGTAAGAAAACGCTACCGAAAAGGATTATATATGAACAAATATGGATGACTCATACATCAGGTATCAAATCAACACTTTGAAAATGGACAGAAGTGGTCTTGTTTGCGTAACTTGCGTCTGTGAAATGAGAAATATCGTCTACTATGGACCAAAAATATCACCATTTAACAAAATATTGCAAAATTCTAGTTGAGTAAAAGTTTTATGTATTGTGTTTTGCTATTCCAAACCAATCACTAAAATACACAAATGTCTGAAGTGGTTTTGTTTGCATGATTTGGGTCTATGAACCGAGAAATCTGCTGGTATAATGGACCGCAAATAATCCCCAATCATGATGCAACTACACTAAACCACCATTGGTCTATTTTTTCCAAACCATACATATCCTGCTGAAGCATATCACTATGTTCCTCGCTTTCATCACCCTGAACTAATAAAATGAAGGTGAAAGTGTTGTAATGCGTTTCAAGGACATACCTCATTATATATTTTTTCGTACATCTCATTAGTGTTGTTTACCGAGGTTTATATTCATTGCTTCGTTCATTTCCAACAAAATTTTCAACTACATCTCGAAATGCCTTGAAGGCCCCTGCTTCTCTTGCAGTCATTTTATTGCCAAGTGCTTTACAAGAGATTGCCAACATTCCCGCATAAGCAAGGAGAACCTGACACAGGAAAAAAACGTGAAAATCGTTCATGCCCTTTTCTTGACGAAGGATCGATATCGACGCGATGAATGCAACAAGTTCCCTAGTTTCAACCTGAGTCAGAATTTCAGCATTTGATTTAGCGAGTCCTAATTAAATAATTTTAAGTTCGTTTCGGTTCGGAAAATATTGTTCTGGGTTTATTTCTATATGAGAGATGTTGAAGTCGTCATTGGATACCTTTTCTGTATCTTTGAGCCCTGTCGAGTAATCTGGATCTTTTTTGCTGATAGTTTGGGCAGTGATAACTTACTGCAATACGGAACAGGTGCTTGAAAGGAGAAAGCATAGAAAGATATGCAATGTCAAGTCGTTATTTCATTATTTTGAACCTCGGAATGTCACCCATACCGAAAAAACATATATAAAGTTTCTAATTTCCCTCCAGATTATTCAATAGCAAATGACATTAAATGCCGATCTCCTTAGAGCCATCATCCATCAATATTTCATCGGAATGTTTCGCAAATTACATGAAATGCCAAGTTTTTATTTTTGTCTCCAATTTTCATGCAAATGTGAAGTTAATAACTATAAAAAACCTTACTTCTAAATATATTTCGTACTTCACTTATTTCAAATTGATATACAGATCACAGATATATCAAAAAGAGCCACCAGGCAGATTACATATGTGATGCTGATATTATTCGTGAGATTATATTTACTAGATCCACAATCTGTGCATTAACAGAGTAAAACGAAAAGGAATTTGAGATTTCTTGCTGTAGCCAATACTGACTAACAGACTCAGAATAAGACTGCTACTAACAAGCAACTATTATGAATTGAATGATGGATCAATGTCGCTTGCGTCTTCTCTTATACTCTCTGCATTATTTTTCATTCAGTGTGCAGTGCATGCTTCTTATTTGCTTCGCCTAGGGCCTAGGCTAAGGTGGGTGTCTGATCTTAATGGCTACTCCAAGTTGTTTCGACACCTTCCTATCTTTTCATTGTATCGCAGTCTTGTGATGTTTTGAAACGATGAAAATATTAATAAACCTGATTGATAGATTGTGGCGTCACAGTTATAAAGGCGCTAGAAAAACGAGGTGCGGGAAGATAAAAAAGCTTTAAAAAGTATTTTTAAACGATACCTGAGACAAAACAATACCGAAGTATGTTTTATCAAGGTATATGGAATAGGAAATATCAAATAAATCGGCTCAACTAAATTTTTGTTTCATGATAATTAATTTACGCTATATTTGAAGTCTGACAAATAGCAGTATATGTTACGGTGACCTCATATTCGCTACGTCGGGCTCGTTCTCCTTGATCAACTTGGCTAACGATATCCATTCGTCGACCTCGTCAGTGATAGGCTTGAAAATTGGAACAGGTATACAGATGACATTATAGCGATAGGGAGTTACGGCAGTAAACAAGCTACCTTACGACACCAACTTTCCTTAATTATCCACCTTCAAATATCATGTTCTACAAATACTGTGTATATGGAACAAACAGAAATATGGTTATGTTGTTGCTATTTACAAAATTACTTCGCTCTGTAAGCAATTTCGCGTGAATTCCAAACGGCTAAATATGCAAATGAGGAAAGTTTCATCAACGTGTGTTAACTTCCAGTATTATGTAGCCTACCTACTCATTTAGTGGTAGTTGCAGACGGAACAGTGGTGGTTTCAGAATCTGTTTTTGTCGGCGTAAATGAGGGGGTTGCAAACGGATAGGTGGTGCTTTCAGAATCTGTTTTTGTCGGCGGAAATGAGGGGGTTGCAGACGAATCAGTGGTGGCTACGGAGGCAACAGTGGTGGTTTCAGAATCTGTTGTTGTCGGCCTAAATGAGGAGGTTGCAGACGAATCCATGGTGGTTGTAAATGGAACAGTGGTGGTTTCGGAATCTGTTGTTGTCGGCGTAAGTGAAGGGGTTGCAGACGAGACAGCGGTGGTTCCAGAATCTATTGTTGTCGGCGTAAGTGAGGGGGTTGCAGACGAAACAGCGGTGGTTGTAGACGCAACAGTGATGGTTTCAGAATCTGTTGTTGTCGGCGTAAGTGAGGGCGTTGAAGACGTAACAAAGGTGGTTGTAGGCGGAACAGTGGT
>ATSW01009107.1:0-12610 GCA_000444245.1 Botryllus schlosseri | reverse complement strand
CTCGTACTTGAGTTGATTTTTCCGTCGCTACTTCTACTTCTACTTGAGTAGCTTTCTTCACTACTGTGACCACCTCAGTAGATCTCAAAATATTACGAAGTAGAAGTAGCGGGAAATTAGATCTACTTGCGTAAGAACCCAAGTAGCGGAAAACTACTTGAGTACTGTTCTGACCAAGAGATAGGCTTTACTAAACTTATTCTGAAACAGACGACAAATGAGATACGCAGTATAGGAACAGTTCAAATACGACAACGCAAGACCCAACACCTAAAGCAACTGACATCACATTACCCACTCGCAGCACTACGTAAGGAGAGTGAGCGTAATCAACGTGAATCAATCAACTAATGATGTAAAGTACAGATAAGGAATAGTGAGGAATAGTACACCTATATTTCCACTTCTATATCTCTCAGTTTTCAGATTTTCAGCAAAACCAAGTCTATGAATACTTACTTCTTAGCTACTTGGAAATCACTACCTGTAGACGATTAGAAATTAACGTCATTACTTCTACTTCTACATTGAGCACCAGCGATCAGTACTTCGACCAAACAGTCAATTGTAATCTTCGCAAGACCTTGTTACATAAACCGGTCAAAGGCATCATCATCACAGACTATACCAATCTATAGTCAGTTGACGGTCAACCAACTTAGCCCTTCTTGTATTTGAGGAGGTATAGTTCTAGTTCTAGTTGCTGATTTGGAAAAGTGAGAAGTTCTAGTTCTAGCTGTGTATAAAAATAAATCAGTTGCCGAAGAACTGGAAAACACGTATCGACGTTTGGCGTGAATCGTGATGCCGGTGTTCTGTTGCGTGGTGTTCTCGCAGCCATCGGCTACTCATGAGAGTCATCGCTACTAACATTGGTATAATCAAGGGTGGGTTTTGGAGGTCGAAGATCTTCCCATTTCATACGTGCACTGATTTTCATCGCTTTCAGCGATGAAATTGTAATTAATGAGTTGCTTCGGGGTTAATTTGGTTGGTTGTGTTTTAGTTAAAGGGTTCCGGTTTTAAATCTTGTTAGTTCTTTAGTTCTTGTTCTAGTTGCGAGTTTTAAAAAGTGAGTAGCTCTATCTCTAGTTTTATTAGCGCATTTTGAAGATTTGAAGTGGTATGTACCAGTCTGGTGGCGTAGCGTAACGTAATTCAACTTTGAAATCGATTCAATGTCCATTCAGATTCACAATCGACTTGATGTGTGCGCCAGACAGCGCCGCAGACATCGCACTGCACGTGGCCGCTCGCTTCGGCGACCAGCAAGTCATCAGAAAGCATCTGAAGAAAGGCAAATGGCACCAGCCCGACACGGACGGTCCTTTCCCGTTCAGGCCGGGAGGAATATGCGGGATTTTGATCACTGTCAGACAGAAGGGATATGATGTAAGGATTGCAGTGGGATGGGATGTTATTCCGTAATTGCTTTCTAGTATGAAACCCATAACGTGCGAGCATTCAAGTCTGATTTGTCTGTTTCGTGTCACGAAAGAACAGAGATGGTCTGTAACGGAGTACTTCTAGTTTTTCGGAGTCTAGGTCTTGCCTATTGCAGTACTTACTGAAGTGGACATGTTTTTGACTATAATTACACTCCTAACTGAACAGTTCTTTTAGAAAAACTACCTTTTTTTACAATTGTAAAGTAAAAAGTAGTTTTGTGATAAGTTTTCAGCACTTTTATGAGTGAGAATGTCATAAGAACCGCGAACAATGGTCCCCCTTTCCGGGTATCTGAATATATTTCCCAATATTCTATTTGTTTGTACTGTCATCTTGCCTTAGCAACGAAAAAACATCTGGAAATTTCGAAGATTTTTCCGACCAAATATATTTACTTCAATTTTTACTCCCATTTGTTGACATGTTATTGAAATTGCTACTTTCACGTCTAATTTAGTATAAATTTACGTTTTTACTTCCGCGTTTACTTGCGTGGCAACGCCGACTACATTGACGACCTCTCCTAAGGGAAAGAATCTTCTTGTACAGATTCAGTTGAATGGGGCCGCCGATCTGTCGACGTTCGAACATTGCTTGCCTTACGAATCCGTCACCAATCTCTGCGTGGGATTCGACTGTGACGTCATTCACGCCGTATCCGGAACAGAGGGAATGAAAGTGAGTCGTTTGCAACTTAATGCCGGACATGTCCGCATTCAAGTCAAAATACTCGACCTCGCTTTTCTACACATGCAACCTCATTCTTATCGGTTGTCATTGTTATTTCATCTTCTAACTTTTCATTCAGTGTGCATGCCTCTTGTTAACATCATCTCGGCGTCCTGGTTGGTGTCTGATTCCAACGACAGGTCCAAGTCGTTCGACATCCTTTCTATCTTTTCATTGTATCGTAATTTCGTGAAAGGAACAAATTCTTATCAATCAAACTGAACTAAACTGTCCTTGCGTAATCCTGGCATGCGAGATCTCGTCGAACTGTTGTCGGAAATAAAGACATAATATCCTCAGCATGTCGGATTGTTGTCTTACGTTTGTGTTTGCGTGTGCGCAGAATACGCGCTTTCTGCATCTTCCCGTATATACAAAGCGGTAATCTTTTACATTTCTCTCTGCAGCCAGTGCCTCATCACGCTCTCGATAAGCTGGTAAGAAACTTTGTATTTCCTGAAATTGAATGAAAGTTCGTTAGTGGTCATTCGTCCCAAAACAATATAAATCAGTGGCTCCAGATAAACAAGTACTTCTTAGGGGACCGCTTAGGGGACCGCTTAGGGGACCGCAAACTAGTTTCAGGGGGTTCATGAAAGGACAATGTTGAAATACATCATCAAGAGACTATACAAAACCAGATTGTTGTATTTAGGATATGACTTCTCGCGCAATACTTGATCAAAGTTGCAGTAAAAAGCAGCATGAAAAAATAGAAAAACTTGCGAGAAGTTGCAATTAAAATTCCTTCGAACAGCTTAAAAAATCATACTACACGAATTTTGAGTACTGAGGAAGCTGCCGGAAGCTGTAAAAAAAGTTTCAAAAGTTGTGAAAACTTCGTCCTGTAGGTATTAGTTAGCCTAAATAGAATTGAGCTGGATGTGATTTCCTTTTTTACTCACCAGGAAGTTTTTAAACAGCAAATAGCCTATAGGTCAAGATTAGGCTACAGAGTGACGACCCTTTTTGTTATATTATAGTCATCGGCCTCTGAAATGTTGGGGATACATGCAAGAATTGAAGAGGTCCACGATCGAAAACGTTGAAAAACCTTTGAAATAATCCATATTCTTGACCACATACCTACTTGGAGTCACCAGTTATAAAGATGGTTGCCGTTCAATCGTGTTTAACTTCCTATAAATTCTTTTTATAACATTCCTAGCTTTCTCTCTCTCTCTCCATATTCACTTGGTCTCTTTGTCCCAAACCAGCCTTTCCCCTTTTTATTCTTGCAGTCTCCCGGAAAATTCATCATCCCGTTCGATTACTTTTCCGGCCATTCCGTGGAAATCATCGGAACGCCGACGAAGGCGGACGGCCGGTGAGTTTGCTGCTGTTTTGCATGAGATTCGATCGGTATTCACGTTACTCGCATATCTTCACAGAGACATTTTGTATCTGGTTTTCACTTTAGTATATAGCAGAGTTGGACAAAAACAAATTCAGCTTTTCCAAATTAGATAACAACTAGAATTATAGCCACACAGTTCTTTGTCCGAATTAGACTAGATTTAAAATTATAGCTGCAGAGTTTTTCTCCAAATGAGGTTAGAATTCGAATTATAGGATCACAGTTTTTTCTCAAATTACAATAGAATTAGAATTATCGGAAATCAAAGCAAGTACAGTTGATATTAAATTCAGAGTTCATTCTTACAAGCCTGAGAATAACAAACAAATGCACACTAAGCTTGAATCGTTTCACAGTATACAGTTCTCCTTTATCGTTTTCAGAAAAATCAGAAATTGGAATAGAACTAATATGAGATAATAGAAACATTTCACACATTAGGTTAGAATTATTATTAGTTCTAATTGATCTAATTAGACAACTAGAATAATCTAGTTTTCCAAATCTGACGCACACCGCATGCACTCTTAATTCAAGGCGTACAGTTAGACACCATATTTTAACATATTTAATGTGTTTATAATATCATGTGTACCAATGCATAATGTCGAGTCAAATGCTCAATTCTAGATGTTGATGTAGATGCCGTATTGTGAATTGAGACACACAATATTGTCTAACACGTAAAATATGTTGAAATGTGGTGTATAACTGAACGCCTTGAATTTAGATTGTGATGTTGCGACAAATCCTGCTCTACTATATACTTTTGTCAGTCTTTCTTAAAAAGTGATGCGTTCATTTCAGATTCTGCTTCGATTTCATGAGAGAAGCAGGCGCCCAGCGCGTCTTTTTCAGAATGAATCCGAGACTTGACGAAGGGGTCGTCGCGAGAAATTCCGAGCTGGACGGCGAGTGGGGGGCGGAGGAAAAATCCCTCGTGGGGTCGTTTCCGTTCGCCAAAGGAGTCGAGTTTCGGGTGAGCCAACTGAGACTTCTATGGCGTTGTGTTTCATAAGGTTCGATTGCATCCGCCTTATCTCTGGCCTCGCGCCAACACATGATACTCTGGTCAAGATCAATCTTGAACTGTCCACATGTGATGCCTCATACACGATCCGCGCAGGAATTGGTAGTTAGTATCAGCCTTGGACAATTAGATAATTCTATGTGTCTATATATCAGTATAGACTAATCAGAGCGAAATTCTAATCTCTTGTGAAATGTTTCTGTGCAATCATTTTTATTCTAATCCCATGTCCGGTTTGCTGAAAATGCTGCAAAAGAACTGCATAGTTCGAAACGAGTCAAGTTCGGTGTATAGATATTCGCCATTCCCATGCTGATTGGAGTGAACTCTGATTTGATACGAAAATGACACAGGAGAACCGCATTCTGTATAGTGGGAAGCGAGCCAATCTTGGTGTAGGCCTATACTGTATACAGACGTTTCCTGACATCATGGTTATGAAATTTGATACGAACTAAACTTGATTTTTGTTATATTTACTTCCAACTCGGATTTTAATTCGATTTTCAAAAGTCTTTACGAATTCAGTAATTCTAATTCTAATCCGATTCGTAGAAATACCATATAGCTATATTTCTAATTTTAATCTAATTTGAGAAAAATCTCTTGTTATCAAGACCTGAGTAGTATAAATAACAGATAGGGGCTATCTGGGTTTCTTCCGTCGTGCAATCACGAGAATCTCTTCAGCCGGTGTGCGTGTCCCACCAAAAATTGATTAAAACAAACATGTTTAAAAAAAGGCCCTCGCATAAAACATGTTTTTAAGTCATGACGTCACATTTATTCAATTGTGACGTCATAGTGGTTGACATTGACAATTGATAGTATAGGGTAAATATAACTCCTTTGAGGAAATAGGCTTACCACCCCTGCCATATACGGACCAAATATATCTTTAACCTGGACTACATCGTCATGCAGCATTTTTACGGTCGGCGGTATGTATGTATGTATAAGGGGTTTTATGGTGCTCGACTACTAAGGTCTTGTACACCAGGCATGAGGGAGCTAATAGTTAAATCAGATACCTCTCTACACAATAGAACAAATTCTATGACCGGATTAACCATACGCGGATCAGTCAACAGACAGTCCAAGTTAAAGCTCACACTGCTACGTTCAGCTACATTTTTTAAATGTTGTCTCTGGTGATAGTATCGGCGGCCATCATCATCAGAATATTCATTCCGTACCAATGATCTATATCTACTTACTATAGCTGTTGAATCGACTATTTCGAGGTTTCCAACCATCCCATATCGTATACGTTGGCTATACCGGGTGGTAATCGACCATAGGCTCATACAATATGTTTTTTGGAAAGTATTTACACATTTATGATATAATTATACAACTTTTAAAAACTGTTTAAAAGAAAAAAGCCTTTGTTTAAAACACTGTTTAAAACATGTTTTAAACAAAATGTTTTAAACAGCTATTTGTTTAAAATGCAACTCTAGTCCCACCTGTTTAATATCGGCTGGTGCATTACTTGCGGACCCTAGCGGATATATGCTGCCAACATAACGCACCACCGGGGATCATTCTTCCCGAATTTCCATGACGGTTTTGCAAGTCGCTAAGGTGCTGCGTATCTCATTCAGGTGAGAATCACAGCCGAGGCTCAACGCTACCACGTAGAGATCAACGATTCGCTGAAAATCGATTTCAAGAAGCGACTTTACGATGCCAGCCACTGGCTGATCATCAGCGGTGACGTGGAGCTTCGCAAGATGACTTTCTACTGATTAGGCTACGCCGTTCGTTGCATTCAAAAGCACTCGAGTTAACACTTATGTAACTATCTTTTGTAGACACTGCTTATCATGATTATTCGGACACTGTGTGGGTATCTCACGCAAGACTATAAAGCTAATTTCGTCGCATTTGATATCTTTGTTACAAAGCCGAACAGACAGCGTAAACGTGACGCGTTGTTAGTTGTTGATCTTGCAACTAATATACGTCAGACCAGTGGTTTTCAACCGGGGGTCCGTGAAGCATTTTCAGGGGGTCTGCGAAGCCTCCAAATTTTCCAAAATGGTTGATAAACCTAATTTGTATTTTTTTAAATCAGAGAAATCACGAGGTATCAGTTTCGCTCCATAACTGCTAAAACTCGGGACAACCATCAACAGAATGGCCATCTGACATAAAATATTCTATTGTGCAAAACTCGTTTTAATTGCCAATAGCCTAAACATTTTGCGGTTTCGAGATGTTTATTAGGGGTTTTGGAAAAATTTGTTTGCAAAAATGCAATTTTTTTCCTTTGATATACATAACCGCTATTCCAGAATAACTTCAAGATGAACTGCTAGACGCCACGATGGACGTTTCTTAATTTTGGTACCATATATGTTGCGACTTGCGATTATACCCGAAGGTGTTGTCGGAAGCGTTACGCATTATTATTACATCCGCCACCATCTTTGTGGAAATCGATTTTCGGCACTCGTTCATATCAAATTGACGGCGTGGATTTTTGAGACTCGACCGCATATTTCAAGAAATGCAGCTACAGAATTCGCATTAAAATAATGAAAGTTTTCGCAATACATGAATAGTATGATGTTAATTTCAAGAATAGTCATTTTATTGCTGTTTATCACTATACCTACAGTTACAATTTGCGCAAGACAGATGACGGTTGTACGATAATAATTGAGCTAAATTTGTAGTAAAAGTTGGGGGTCCATGGGGGTCCGTTACGGTGCAAAGGGGTTCGCGAAGACAAAAAAGTTGAGAACCATTGCGTTAGACAGTGCGATAAAAACAACACAAGATTGCAATATATTGAAAAGACAGGAGGGCGTCGAAAATACTTGGTGTCCCTACGAGTAGATGAGATCAGGCTACAACACTGTCTATAAAGTGGGCACTGGAAAATTCGTCAATCAGGGCATGTGCGACATTCAATCGCTGATGGAAAGATTCGGTGTTTCAGCTTTCAAATATTTATCGAGTTGTGTTTATGGTTAATAATCGAGGGGTCTACAAATTGCCAAGATTGTGTATCAGACCCGTTTTCATTTCAGTTTATTGTTAACAATTTTATCCGATCAATACACCACAAGATTGCGATATAATGAAAAGAAAGGAAGGCATCGATGCGACTTGGGATAGTCCTTGAAATCGGACATCCACTTGGGCCTAGGCGATGTAAAGAAAGAGAATATAAGAATGTAAGTAATAGAAAATAATTTTGCGTCCCCGCAAGATTCAACGACTTGTTTACTCCGGAATCCAAAGCGCATGTAGGCCTACAACACACGATCCCCTCCTCGCCAATTAACATATATGTTTCACACGAATTACAACATAACGTATCTATGTATCATGTACGACGGACCAGTATTTCGACGGCAATACGACATGAGAATGTACCAGTGTAGAGCAGGGGTGGGCAAACTACGGCCCGCGGGCCGCATGCGGCCCGCCACGCCGTTCTGTGCGGCCCGCGAGAGTCTAAAGAAACTTTTTAAAAATTTTGATAAAATGCGTACTAAAAATCGAATTAATACAGGGACTTGATTAACTATTTCTTAGTATATTTCACCATGATAATTCTAAGACAGTGGTTTTCAAACTGGTGGGCGCGCCCCCCTTGGGGGTGTGAAAGCATCTGAAGAGGGGCGCGAAGCTGAGCTCAACTTAAGAAAATTTTCGCGCTTCGCGCGATTTTCATACCATTCATAGTTGTTGCTATGTCTTTAGTCTGAATTACATATTTAAAAATCTCTCATCCACAGTCGTAACCTTCCATGCCATCAAACTACCCATTAGGTTTGCTAGCTTCCTGGTTGCGTTTTGTGATATGACGATAAGGGGGCGCGAAATCTTTGACCATCATAAGGGGGCGGGCACGTGCCTTAAAAAGTTTTAGAACCACTGATCCAAGGTAAATACTTAATATCACAGTGGGATAGCTGCAACGAGATTGACATCATTTGAATCACCAGTGGGCTTTCAGATTGGCCACTTCATTTTCAATTATTTCAGTGATATGCTCATGAAAAACGATTCGGGCGTGTCTTAGGTAGATTCGTTGTCTGTATGCGTAGAATGGGGGTATTTATATTTTATCTACACATAGTAGACGCGTGTTTGAAGCTAACATGGTTATTATGCTGTCAGCATTGTGTGTCCTGGAACTGAGCCCAAAGTGGAATTCGTAAATCTATGAACAGATCGCTGCTCACAGATTTATATTTCAATCCTGTTCTAAGAATCGGGCCAAACCGACTTTCAACTCCATAGTTTTGACAAATTGGTTATTGAGGTCCGCCAGCCTATGAAATCTCGCCACTATATGTTTCTAACGCATGTACGATATCATCAAAGCAATACTTGGCTAGTTTTAAATAAGCACATATATTNTCTCCATGTCCTCACTATATAATCAAATATCAATATCGCGTTTTGGTTTATAATCCACATTTTATATAGTGCGGCCCGCGAATGAATTCAGATGTTGNATGCGGCCCGCNAGNTAAAAAGTTTGCCCACCCCTGGTGTAGAGTGTCTGTATACTGTTCAGTTGTCCACATTCAAGTCAAAATACAAACAGATTCAACTGAATAATATCAGTCAGCGCTCGAGATTACCGGACCACGATTTGAGATCTCATTTGACCAGGGATATCTAGAAGTTATAGATATCCCTGCAATTGACATACGATCTCGCCTTCCGTCACTTTCCAACTCATTGTATCCCTTTTTCTGTTATATCTACTATTATTTTTCATTCGGTGTGAATGCCTTTTATTTACATACATGCACTAGCCACTGGGTCAAAGTTGATGCATGAATGAAAGATTTCTACAAGCCGTTTCGACTCCTTCGTCCTTCCCATCTTTTCATTGTAGGCCTGCCGCATTCTTGTGGTGTTTTGGACCGATAAAATGATTACTAGACGAACGATGAGAAAGCAGGCGTGCGTAATAGCAGCTTGGTGTATGTGCGAGTTTTGAGGGCCTTGGGAATTCGTACGGTACAATACGGTGCTGTATAAATATCGTAGGCCTACCGCAATTTCGTGCCTTTGTCATACCTAATTGCAATCCATTCACATTTCGGCTGATCGAGCACACTATCCGCAGTGTGGTAGCATGGTGTCATAAATTTATTCGGAAAGATGTCACGGTATAAACCTCCTCAGTGCTCAAAACTCATACACAGTAAAGGGCTGGGTACAATGATTCGAGTATTCAAATCCGAATCGAGTATAGTGCGAGATGATTTTTTTGGAGTAGTGAAATACGCCGCAGTCCACTAAGAGTTGATTTATCATGGAGAATTTTAGTTTCCCATTGACCATCGTGAAACCTCGATTGGTCTTATCGCAGCATACAAAATTAGTAGCCTACTTCAAAGCTACGCGCGGTAGTGGGAATTACATTTCTGTGCCGTGGTGATCAATACAAGGCGTTATTACAAAATGCAATAAAAAATATCATAATTAACCTTCATGTGATGTAGAGCTGACATTATTTCCTTTGGATCGCATAAAATGAAGGCTGCATATTTTCATATACATTCACGCTAGACCACCGAAATTTATATTTCCACTGGGTCAATTTTATCAGGCTATTGATTTTGTTGAAGTCGCCAACATGGAGTTTTGCTACAGTGCCTAGGATACGGAATGATTCGATTGAATATACTATTCATTCAATTCGATATATTGAAGTTCTGTACCTCCAAGAAGCTCTTGGAACGATTCGAGTATCTCATACCCTAATAATTTCAAGAAACCTGTCCATAAAGGCAACTTTTTACTGCAACTTTTGTGAAAAATAAACGGAACTTTCCACGGATTTGACTTCAGCAAAAACTTCCCCTGCATGAGTGATATAATCGTTGGAATTACAAACATATTTCACGATGCAATGAGCCCAATTGATCTCGAACAAAAGTCAAAATCCCCGCGACACAATCATCGCTCAATTATGTGATCGCCGTTGTCAATACAACACAGTCGTACAGCTACCCATTCGTAATTCGCGATCTGTTCGACACTCACCGGTTGTTTACCGCGATTGCTGCGAAACATAATATCACAACACAAGTCCCGCCTCTATTGAGTTCGAATTACTGCTACTTAGCGACAATCTGCTATTTGGAAGAAAGCGCATCGTTCAATNAAGTCTTCCTCTCATCAGCGTAATATATCACTATAGCTGTTCAAAAGGGGACAATCCGTACTGATCCTGATAGTGTTTGGCGCGCCAATTATCTTCACANCAGTGACGTCTCGTTGGCGCGAGATGAGAAAGTTGCTTGCACAAATCAATACAAAGAAAATCTCGATATGGCCTGAACCCACTATTCATATGCGTGAATACAATTTCAATTCTTGTCCACCTAAATCATTGGTTCTCAACGTTTACTATAACTTGGCCGTAGAGTAGTAGAGACATTGCATACTTTTATTAGCAAATCTCAGGTGGCTACTAACGAAATTGCAGTGGGCATATTGCATAATCGCGATTATTGTAAATATATTCAGCTTACGTGATACAGGAGATATTTTGCCCTACCGTTGCTATAATTTCATTCGTAAATGTGATCCCAAACCTACATTCTACGCTACAGAATCCTAATTCTTAAGAGTAAGGATTTTTTCCCGAAAAACTCAATTGGAAATAGTAAAAACACATAACCACATAATTTACTTGATTACTCCGAAAAGGTAGGCGGCTTCGTTACTGGTCACCTCTGGGAGATGGTCGATATTGTATCAACGCACAGGCGAAGTACATATACAGACAACATTAATATAGAATTGAATAACATATTCATATTGAAATAAACCCGAATATTTTCGGCTGACACTCGCCAGGGGTAATCGCCAGCCACCCGTAAAGAACATTGCATATCAAGAATAGCATTTAACCAATCACATTGGCTTGGATAACTTTAGTAGAGTTCTTTTCGATTGTCTACTGGTGTTGACGGTTACCCCTGATGAGTGCCAGTCGATCATATTCAGGTTTATTTCAATGTGAATATATTATTCATTTGTGTGCATTTTCCTGTTAACCGCCGACGGTTGTATGAACCTAAATACCCCAAAATCTGTACAGCGGGCGAACATCGCATTAGCGTCCGCCATTATCAGCGTCGATGCTTTTACACGCGTCAATCTATCATCCGAGTCAAGTTATCACGAACCGAAATCATTGATTCACAGAAGAATAAACAATCGAAACATATTCAACATGCCGGATGCTCGCTTCATCTGTTTTCATATTTCAGATTAAATCTATAAGTGAGTACAACATACTCGGTATCGTCAGCAGGTCATATCTTCACACAGAGTCTTACTTCATTGACTTTCAACATGTACTGTACAATGTACATAGTTTTTAATGGGCATAAACACTGGGTTATGCAGTTATGCTGTCCTTCAGAAGTCTAACATCAGATGAAGACTGTGCCTCGCCCCAATGATTTATTAGTTCTATAGATTGCATTCTCATACGAGAATGGCAAATGTCTGTGCATTAAGCTTGGCTCCTTCGCGTTATACAGTTCTCCAGTAGCATTTTCACTCGATAACAATTAAACAGAACATATAAACATTTCACATTCAAATTACACTTAGATTACCGACATTTGGCTTTAATTCGTTGTCCACGTCTGGTTAAATTCACGACGTTCCGTTGCAGATCTCATCTCACGTCGATTTGGTGCCGTTGTCTAGATTCGCATTTGCTACGTAACCAAGCGTGCTGAAAACGAATGAATCTCGAAAATCCATCGCAGATGCCCAACAGCTGTGCAGGTCGCGGGATTAATGAAGGCTCATTAATCAGGCCGGCATTCTTTCGTTGTTGTGTTTTCATGACGAAAATCCGTTTCGAACCATCGCGAAATGGCAAGAATATCCGTAGCGCAATTATGTTGCAGCATGGAGCATATATACCGTTTACAATCCAGATTCTTTGCAAGTCGTTCTTAACCGGGGTTCGCACGAGCCCCAGATATTCCCTGAGCCAAGGTCAAGACACGCACCCGTCACATACAGCTAGGGTTGCA
>ATSW01009101.1:0-13474 GCA_000444245.1 Botryllus schlosseri | reverse complement strand
ACCAAATTAGTTTCGGGCCACTAACAATGTGAAGACTTCATTATTGTGGAAGTATTTGTTTAGGCATGCATTGTTGTGGCTCTAACATAGTAATCCCGCTGAAATAATTAGGAAATAGTACTGTGGCCAGACTTACGTTATCAAATCATTACATTACCTCTGCAGATATCACTAAACAATTTCCCTATTCCACATAGTCTAGTACAATGACTGTTCCGTAAAAAGGTGTATTGGTGTATTGTGGATCAAGATGATAGATAGTGGCATGGCAACTTGGGACGGAGAGAATACACAATTAATTTTAAAATCACTAAATTTTCAACAACACAAAAAGCATACCGGTATCCAAATTCATAACATCTGAGGTGACCTGTACACCCCAAGTAATGGACTCAGAATTAGTTGACAAACTATTGAACAGAAAAAGTCATCATGTAAGCAGCAATTATGTGAGGCACTTTGTGCCTGGCAGCCTGAGGTTGTCCATTGTTCAGGCCTACCTCTAATTGGAAATGAGGACTCATTTTGGAGAAATTTTACATTATCAATTACTATCACTGCAGCAACTATTTACAATTGCTACTTACAGCAGCTACTATTTACAACTAGATTAGTGCACCCCACATTTGGCATGTAATTCCTAGAATCGATCCCTTGCAAGAATACAACCCAGCACAGATCCTAATTAGAAGGTGCAAATGACAAGATCTCTAGATTATCAGTGATTTGGGTTAATTTCTAATCTTAATCCAGCTAAGAAAGGATTAGTATGTAATCCTAGCATCCAGTGAACGATGTGAAAGTACACAGCTTAACAGCTTTAAACTTAGATTTGGTCGAGGATTCACAGTAGACAATTGATATTGATATGACATGGGTCAATTTTGAAATAACATGAAGCATCTTCCCGACCAACATATAAAAACTACAATAATGAGACTAGAAAAAGGAATCCTATGAATAAAAGCTCGAATAATATATTTGTATTGAAATAGGCCTACAGGTCAGAGGTAATATTCAGCGGCTAGTAATTAGTAGTAATTAGTACATTACCCATGATGAGTGTCAAAGTCAGGTGGAAATATTTGAGTTTACCTCCTGTGTGACTATTTTAATCAATTGTAAGTTGAGGTTTTACACCTCCAAATTGATGACCAGATTCGGATTGGACAATAGCGAGCATGCCTTGTTATCAAAGTCTGCCAACAACCAAAATGGCCTCAAATCTTGCCTACCTTAAGTCGTTGAATATGATCGATTATGACATCGTCAACATCCACGGGCTTCGTCATCTTATCTTCGGAAGGCGAAGTCTCCCACGATAGCATGCAAGACTCCAAATCCGATTTAAACTGTCTGTGCACTGTTAGCAGAGAGTCTGTGGTGTTGAATATCTGATTCATTGCGTCTCCAACAAAGATGTTCCCTGGCGTACAAATACTCCTTGAACGCCTTCAAGTCAAACGTACAGTGGTCAAGCACTCAAACTTTCACACGAAATCCAGCCGGCTTACTTTGTCAATGACCTCTAGATCTTTGATGAAGTTACGTTCCGTAACCAGGAATTCCTTAGTGATGTAATAAGCTTCTTCGATTCGATGTCTCTACAAAACGAAACAACGTTCGGGATCCTCAAGCCACTTGATTTTATCTGCTATCGAGAAACATTTGACACCACGAACAATATTCTCACGGGTAAATGAATGTACTACCATCCATGAGGTATGCTCATGCTCATTAATCATGATTAATAGAGAAAGGTAACTACACAGCTAACTCTCATTAAAACGTACTCCACTTTATATGGTGGCATACATTATAAAGTGTTCTACATCCATATCTCAATATCGCTATTCACTATAAGAACAATGGACGTGTATGATACAAGACAACAAGGTGCCTTGGATCCTGTATACTTTCGATATAGGAAATGAGTCATGCTCTGATTTACCAGCTAAGGTGTGATTCCATATTTGGTTAGTAAAAATAACCCAAATAACAAGATCTGACAAAAGTGGAGAGTTCCTACTCAAGACGAACTTGTTTGAATGCGAGAAAACGTAGCATAAGTTGGACTGCTTTATTGCAAAAGTAATGTCTTTCCTATATAATTGATCAACTATTTGAACTGTATATGCGTGTGTTATACAGTAATAGAGTCTACATTATTGGTTGAATAGTTGGTAGCGGAAATAGCCTACTTTATCATACCTGAAGGTATAACTAATATGCGTATTATGCGATCTGTGCCAATTAATGCAGTGTATTACAGTGTTACAGTGTATTACACAACAGTACTTTATTTTGAATGAGTTGTGCCTTGACAATGATGCACGACCATGAAGTGATTTTCCGCTAAGCTCGGACAAAGCTGTGTTTCTGCTTAATTCAGAGAAAAGTGAGCTGACCAAACTGTCCCAATTAGAGAGTTGGCTGTACAATGAAATTTGATCTTAGATGTTAGTATTGCTGGAAATATATGATCGCCATGAAAAAATCACGTTTGCGCAGTCCCTAGTCTTCATCCAAGGCGTACTCACCGATTCATCACCATAAGGCATCTTCAGCTCCCTGGTGCTAGTATTGAGGACTGGCTTTGGACTTTCCGATAATGTTCCCATAGGCGATGCGCCATCGTCGCTGGACTGCTGCCCTCCTGAATATTGGAAGTCTAAGTAAATATTCTTGTCCCCACAAACTTCTACGTTTTCATTCAAATCAACTAGATCAAGATAGTAGTCATCGGATAAAATAGCGACAACTAGCGCTAAAGCAGTGGCTCTGAAACTGGGGCCGTGAAAGCACCTGAAAATAGGGGGGACAGCCAAAGTTGACTGGAAATTCTTTGAGATTTACGCAATTTACCCACATTTCAGGGTTATTGCTTTGCATATCGTCCTCATTTCATATTTCAGAATTTTCTCATCAACAGCCATAACTTTCACTGCCATCAAACTATCCTTTGGGATTGCTAGCATTCATAAGGGGGGGCGCGAAAATTTCGGACAGAGGGATTCACGCTAAGCACTCCAGCCATGTCACCATAAGACTCCAACTATAAATTATTTGAATCGTTGATATCTAAACTTGTCACCAGGTTGAATGTTTAATGCTCAAGCACTGATCTTACTCGGCAAAGAAATGCGTATGGTCAACGTTTTTGTTGTTTTCCCCAGCTATTTACTTGCGCATAAGCTGATTCGACGCAATATCTATCCTTTAGCGCAGTGGTTCTCAAACTTTCTTCAACACGCTCCCCTTTATAACAGTGGAGAGATGTTAATCATTCTAATATCTAGAAAAAAATCGTTACCTTTTCGCCTCCACTATATGAAATTGTATACGGAAATTTAGTTACACAAATTTCGTCTAGTCCGCTACATCATGTACATTATGAGAATGCAGGGTACAAATTCCTCCTCAAAAAACCTTTGGAATTGGAAGGTAGGGTGGAGTGAAAAATGGAAAATTTTGAATTTCAAAACAGACATTTGATATGTGGTGCCAAATTTAAAAAAAATAATTTCTGTAATAATTTTGGGCTCTTGCACCCTCTAGTGGTCGTGCAATTGCACCGAACGAGCCAAAAATAGCTAATTTCGCTATATATTGATGACCGCTTCCGCTAGAAAGCTGATTTTGGGCTCAAAAGATGCGGAAGCAACAAGTTTCTATCTCACTTCCACAGAACTTCGTCTTAAAAATGAACAGAAAAAAAGTTACGAGCAAATTTTTGATTTTTAGACTATTTTTCGGTAAAATTACGCACTGAAGAAGGGTACGGGGCCAAAAGCGTGTAGTGATTGATCTTATGACTGACAACTCTATATTAAAAGCACATAAATTGCAAATCCATATTGAAAACACAAAAACATCAATTCTATATTGAAAAAAGAAATATGTCGAATATGGTTTCACTACCAGAGTATTAGTCTGCACAAACTTTAAAATCTTGTTTCGTAATAAAGGATTTCATCTGCTTCGAGATTTCAGTTTTTGTGCGATGAGGCCATCTCTACGTTCAAATCACGACACATGGGCAATCGACATATGCTTCGGTCATCAATTTAATGTCTCTTTCCACTGCCTGGTTGTTCCAAGGATGATTGATCCTTAATGGTGATGACCTTAGATTTTCCAGCTCGAGATATGAAAAGTTTTTGATTGCTGGTGGCTGTTCCGCATCTTTTAGATGCAAGTTGACAATTTAGTGGTATGATTTGGCCTTGATGTTTATAATTGGGATTTTTAACAATCTGATTCTAGTGTCAACGTTGTTTTTAGGTTTTGGTTCATTAACATATCCTCCTTCGAAGTCGCTAATTGGAATCTGGTATTCTGTTTGATCTGCTCATAGTTGTAATCTTGCAAGTCTTCCGAGGCCTTCATCATCATCACCGAGCATTCCCAGATGTGCAAAACATGCCTTTTGTTGTAGCAAAGATAGTGCAAGGTTACGAATTGTGTATCAGAAAGCTTTTGTAACATGGGAAACTATGTTGCAGAAGTTTTTAGCACCATCAACAATGGAATCGTGCCTTTTTATATCAAACCATGACGGAAAATAAACCTCAATGCAGAATTGAGCAAGATGATTCAGATTGCTTGATGGATGACTATTTCATTGCTACTCAATATTCGGCATGTTCTATGTGGGACTGAATCACCCATAATTGTGCCGTTTTATTTCAAACCATGACAGAAAATAAACCTCCATGCAGAATTGAGTAAGATAGTTCAGATTACCTGTCCCACATAGAACATGCCAAATTTTGACGTTCTATACATAGCATACATGTGCGACATAGTCATCCATCAAGCAATCTGAACTATCTTGCTTAATTCTGCATGGAGTTTTATTTTCCATCGTGGTTTGAAATAAAAAGTCACAATTGTTGATGGTGCTAAAACTTGTGCTACATAGTTTCCCATAACACAAAGCTTTCTGATACACGAATTCGCAACCTTGCACTACCTTTGCTACAACGAAAAAGCATATTTTGCACATCCGGATAATGTTTTTTGGGAATGCTCGGTGATGATGATGAAGGCCTTGGAAGACTTGCAAGATTACAACTATGAGCAGATCAAACAGAATACCCGATTTCAATTAGCGACTTTGAAGGAGGATATGTTAATGAAATGAAACCTAAAAACAACGTTGACACTAGAATCAGCCCAATTATAAACATCAAGGTCAAATCATACCACTAAATTGTCAACTTGAATCTAAAAGATATGGAACAGCCACCAGCAATCAAAAACTCGCCATATCTCGAGATGGAAAATCTAAGGTCAACTCCTCAAACATCCCTGGCACGTCCAGGCAGAGGAAAGAGACGTTAAAGTGGTGACCAAATCATCTGCCCACGTGTCGGGATTTAACCGTAGAGATGGCTTAATCAGCGAAAAACTGAAGTCTCAAAAACAGATGAAATCCTTTATTACGAAACAAGATTTTAAAGTTTGTGCATACTAATACTCTGGTAGTGAAACCATATTCGAAAGATATCTTTTTTCAATATAGAATTGATGTTTTTGTGTTTTCAATATGGATTTGCAATTTATGTGCTTTTAATATAGAGTTTTCAGTCATAAGATCAATCACTACACGCTTTTGGCCTCGTACCCTGCTTCAGTGCGTAATTTTACCGAAAAATGGTCTAAAAATGGAAGTGGAAGTGAGATAGAAACTTGTTGCTTCCGCATCTTTTGAGCCCAAAATCAGCTTTCTAGCGGAAGCAGTCATCAATATATAGCAAAATTAGCTATTTTTGGCTCGTTCGGTGCAATTGCACGACCACTAGAGGGTGCACGAGCCCAAAATTATTACAGAAATTATTTTTTTTCAATTTGGCACCACATATCAAGTGTCCGTTTTGAAATTCAAAATTTTCCATTTTTCACTCCACCCTATTGGAAGGGTAAACACGCTAATTTGAAGATGTTTGCTGCTTCTCTGATACAGGACATGATCTACATGGACATGGTCTACAAGATAACATTTTCAAGTACACAAGTATTTTCCTCAACATTCATGACTAGGCAAAATCACTACCAGGCCCACTTTTACTAGCAGCGTACCGGCTTGGAGAGCAAGTTACATTCAACTATTACCCCAATGGTACTGGTAAAAAACAAGACCACAGAACGAAATTCATTCATCGATATTTTGAGAGACTAACCTGAATGGAGGTTCACTCTTGGATGGGCAGGGTCACGCTGCATTGGAGACGGTACATTTTCGTATGTTGCATCTGAACCAATCAGAACATATTGGGTATTTTTTCTCAGAACATGCAAAATGGTGCACTCATTTTTTCAGATGATTGAGCTGAAATGACCTGTTTCATCTCATCGTAAATCAAGCATCGTGCCACCAATCAGTTATTCAAGAATCATATGTTTTAAACGACTTTGCTCTACTAATAAGGAATTTGAAGACACATATTTAGTGAGCAAACTCCTCACAACTGTTTCAGGCTGCCATTATCACAACAAAAATCTCAATGTTTATCGTTGCTATGTGAATAGTTTAGTCCTTGATGTTTTTGCGGCATATACACCGACTCCTGATAATAATACAGATGATATGTGCATATGCATACCATGGTATCCCAATAATGCTAAGCGCCATACAGGGAAGCCATGAATACCAGTGTCACCAAACTGGTCTTTGGTCAGGACCATCAACCTACCGATCAAGAAGCCGTACGCTTCACCATTACACCATGTTGTCGGACATGCTGCTGGATAATAACTGCTCAAGCACATTATCCTATAGTGTGAATGGGACATAACCTTTCTTGTATGTGTTCAATTACACTAATGTGCATAAGTTGATGAAAAAATCAAGAATATAATTATTAATGTGAATTATTGAATGTAAACTAATCCCGAAAAGGTTTGATTGGTACTCGTATGCCTTCTAGGACGGCATTGGTTGGTGATGACTGATGGTTGACAATTATTATAAGCTTATTACTTGCTCACAGGACCAGTATACTCATTTCCACTGCAGCCAGCTAGGATAGACTCACTTTGCAGTCATTGTCATGATACTATACCATTTAGGATTGATGGCAGGTCCACAACAAGGTATAATATCAAAAACTATTTTCAGTGACAGCACCACATAGATGTGCTTACAGTGACCGGTTCATTTATAAAAGAAATCAAAGGCTGAAAGATGTGGAAGCGGTCTCCATGTAAGCATCCATAAGAAAAATATTTCCTTTATTATAGGTCACTTTTAAGTAAAGGTATGAATTTCAACTCATATATTCCAATGAAAGAATATGTTAATCCTAATGATAGTGAGTAGACTTGCATTAAACAACCTTGCAAATGAATTCACATGTATAACATACAGGAGTATTTTTTAAGATTGCACTCAAAACCTTGTGATGGGTGACACCAATTGATTGTTAGTTTGAAGGATGGTAACCATTTCGATAAGGTTACAGAGTATTAGTGTTGGTTTCAATTAAACCTAATTAATTGACACACTACACTGGCTTTGTATTAAAGAAAAACAAACAAAGCATAGCATTTGTAAAACAAAAACCCACTTCATACCACACCATTATTATGGAAAGTGACACCAGGTCTTTTGTTGAGAGAACAAACAGCCTACAAGAAAGGTAAGGTTAGCATGCTGAGTGACTATTGCTGGTGATGTTTACAGTAACAAAAAAATCAAAGGGTTCCAGCCTGCCATCTAGATCTTAAAAGCCTCTTTTACTGACTGTGACTCAGTTAATGATGCTGTAAATTAGTCTGACAAAATTGTGCCCAGACAACAGTGATTAATGATTCCATAAGGTAACTGTTTTTCTCCTAACCGATCATGATTTGGTGTTGCTCTCTTCATGTACTATAACAGTCACTGGGTGAAATCATACCAAGTGTTCAAAACCCTCATTATTTAAAGCCATCAAATGCACTTCTTGTTATCTACTCAGGAATTGAGTAGATTAAGTTATTAATTTCTATCAATTATTATCATTAATTATTTTATTTTATAATTTTATTAATTATTAATCTATTAATTTCCATGTAGTATTATCTGTGCTCATATTGACTGTTACTTGTAGATGATGTGTAGTTTGATGTAATGGTGTAATATGTATATCGCATAAAACATTGTTCAAGAATCATCAGCATAAAGTCAATGAAAACGTCTGCTGATGTTTATTTGAAGAGTTTCACCTCACTTGTTCGAAATTTCATACCTGAGATGTCATATTTTGCGGCATGATTGTTGAAATACAGTTTTCTTTCCAATTCTATACTAATTGCTGACTATTACCCCTCACAAGTGTCAGCAGTTCATTTCAATATGAATATACATACTATTCAGTTGTATATTGAAGTTCTGTACCTTGAAGAAGATCTTTCAATATAAATATACTATACAATAGATGTTTATTTCCAAGAAAAAGGTAAGTATTCAAGTGATTAGTATTGTTCAAGAGAACAGTCTGTTGATAGGAAGTAATCCTCACTTCAAAATGGTAGTTTATATAAGCATCTTATATGGACTTTGTCAAGGAATGCAAAACAGAGCAACCACAAAGACTACCNGCAGTGTGAAATATTCATTTCACCATGAGATATTATGAATAAATGACATGTAACACAAAGGCACCCTATGGACTTGGAATGTTTGCTCACCAGTAAATCCACTTACTACCTATGAAATTGCCCTACATTATGTATTAGTCATAAAGAAATTGAGATAGAGCNAGAGTCATCTTATAAGCCATCTGTTGGTCACGAATTGCTATCAAGTATGAATAGAAATTGCACTAAAAGGAAAAGGTTGATGTCATTTAGGTCAGACANAGCTTGAAAATTTGATACATCATGCCTGATTGGCAGGAGTGTCAGAAGTCATGCCTGGGGCATGTGGTTCAATGGGATTTAATAACTTGTACTGAATCAAAGGAATATAGCAGTATATTTGGGTATTTNTTANTAGGCCTACTTTTCCATCACTATGCTGATGGTATGGGCAATTGGACACCAATACTAAATTTATTTATGAAGCATTACATCCAGACAGTGTGCACTTGTGCAGTAATTTATAAAATCTTTGTTAGTGTGGAAAAATTGAAATAATCTAGGGATAGGCACCACCATATATTTCCATGTAGTTTACATACATGGATTATGTTATGCTTCAATATAATCCCCAGTGTGAGTGCAAAGTATTAAAGAATTATTTATTGAAACAAGAATGGTGGGTACTTCATGAAATGATAGGAAGCTGGTCAAGACTGATAAATATCAATCATTAACCTACCTTCAAATGACAGTAACCATGTCAAGAGCAAAGAAATACGAGTTGAACAACAAATGCGGACTTGCTTCCATATATGTGATTTGCGTAACGATTTATACCTCCATAATTCATGGCCATAACATAAGCGAACACCAGCAATGCAAACTATCCAAATAATCTCTCGCTTTGAAATATAGTGGAAGNNATTCGATATAATGTTTTAAAACATCTCGCATCAACAAAATTTGACAGGCATGCTGAAGCACAAAGACCCGAAAAATAGCTTTATTTCAGTGTCTTTGTGGTTGAGTGAGTATTTTCCCTCAAACAAATCACAATGACCTTGATGGTGTCATGTGTCAAATGAAACAGACAAGACTGTTATTATTCTAGCTAAAAGGGTGGCACCAAAACAGCTTTAAAAGCATACCACAACTGNAAAACTAGTGAGGAAGCTACATCCCTTGACACAGCAACTATTTTACCTTTCTAATCCATATAAAATGAAGAACATTGCCTCAAGAGTAGGAATAGTTTGGATGTGACATTTCGTTTGAACATGGCCACAACAAAGGTATCCATTAGGAGACACTTTTACAAAAGTCTGTGGATAGCCTACAGAAATTTCGGCTGCTTTATAAACTTGAATCTTTCAGAAAGAGTACCCAATTACAAAATTATGACAGGCTAACATGATAAACAAGAGAACAGGACTGCCACAAGAACACACGAACAATGGACATACAATCAATGGTCAGTCAATGTTTTATGGACATATCTCATGCAGCTGTTAGCCAATCCAGTCAATATAGTGTGAGCTGAGCTACATGCGACACATAGCCTGGTCATGAAGAATGGTAATCATATGTACAAATTCTAACTGCCTTTATCCGAAAATATCAGCACTGCCGCCATAGACTCAGCACCTAGTACAGACCTAACCAGTGCACCCAGATTCATATAGAACATCCCGACTACACACTCACCTTGAGAAACTTTTTATTTGCTTCAACCAAATCAAAAAGAGCAAGTAAAATACATAAAAAATAGTTCGAACAAACTCACATCAAGTCACACATTTCCTTCATAACTGTGAAACATAACATGTGAAAGTTCCGCATTTTCAAGGGAAAGAAGCAGAACACAGACAAGGCAAAACCTCTATTCGGATTGAATTAGACCTGAGCGATATTTACAAAAGTTATAAAATGACATTTCCAAGAGAATACTTCATCAATTCTCTAACAACAAAAAAACTTNGAATTGATCTTGCCATGATGGGACAAATACTCAATTTTATAATCAGCAGTTGTAACAATACGACAGACGGAAAGGATTTTTGAACAGTAAATTAGTCGAGCGGCAGTTAAAGAGGTTATCATTCACAAATACGTTAACGGAATATTCCGATTCAACAAGACCAGCCACCACATTAACGAGTCTGACATAGGAATTAGTCGAGCAAAAGTTGGAATGTATGAAATTTTGAAATGAGGAATGATCATTTGCGACAAGAACGCTCTTTATGTTAAATATGAAACAGCTCATGCATAAAAATACGTGAATAGTGCAAGATGGCGGGGCTCTGAGGGTATACTTTTCGTACGTGAAAAAACCATATTTGCTCATTAAATAGACATCAAGAAACACTTATTCTAGAAACATGCTCTTAGTGCAAAGTATCCTTCGAAAACTCATGAATACTATTGATAGCTGAGCACTATATGACTCGTGTTCGCCAACAGAGCCCTGCAAATTACAATGATAAACACAAAGAAAGTGATCCGCATGCAATAGTTAAAAAGTCTCCCTTAAAAATGACGGTAAAATAGCGTTCGAAAAGCACCGTTAGCAGGTATTTAATCACTGGCGCAGCAATAATTCATATTATTTAAACCGCCCGGTCGACAAGCAGTTATCTCGGCAAGACGTACAATCCTCAGCAGCTCAGGCACCTTCTCTCTACGAGTCCATCTCATCAATATCTATCTGGACTTCGAATCCTCATCAAGACACCGAATTTCGTCTTTACTGAATTACAGCAAATTTTTAAGCAGGCCTGGCTTTTAGCAAACGCGTTTGCATTGGTTCTTAGCTGATGTATTTTCTGCATATGAGCACAAAAAAAAAACACTTTTAAATGAAGAGTCTGGAATGCTTGCAAGCCACGAATGGAATCAGTATAGCATGCATGTTAATATGCAAACGGAGTGTAAGTCAGCATGCACCGTTTCCGTTAACACAGGCACCATAATTGCAACTCCGATTACAATAGCCATGATCGATTGCCCAGACACAAAAAAATCACCAGATTATGGATATCAAGTCAAGTCGTTGCCAAGATATGGATATTGAGGTGACCCGTCTGAGAATCTGGTGGAGCAAATTCACCGCAACTGTCTCCATATCAACGTGAATGTCTTTAACAAGGCACGGTTTTCAACGCGATTAATCAAAACATAAACTTTACAGAGCAGTGGACGACGCGACGGAGGAAACTAACAAAATCTGAAAATTCCACTATATTTTGATTGCGGGAGCGGACATTGGCAATATTTCAATGTACTGGTACATTGTCGAAAAGGACTCGAGGCTTCAAGACAGTGGTTCCCAGCCCTTTTTATGGTTGCGGCACAATTTCTGATTTGAAAATGTTTTGCGGGCCAACACTAAATTTGGTCAAGCTAATCATTAGGAAGAAGAAGGTCAGAATCTTCACCCAGACTAACTCAACCCGGGCTGCTACAATGATTGAGTACTCGAGCCTGAATCAAGCAATAAGTATGGTGAGACGAGTCGTGACAAGACTTTTCAGAGGACGCCTACTGAAATTATAAACTCTATTCTACTAACAGTTAATTTACCCACAACAATTATAGTTTCCGTGCCTTTTTCCGAACTTGGAAATCATGAAACCCCAACTGATCGTATCACAGCATCCAAAACGTGTCGCACAAAGTTACGCACCAAGTGTAAATTACAATTCGGCAGTGTCACAAAGTGCAATAAACGGTTATGGTCAAAAAAACGCCAAATCATCTTTATTTGGAGTAGAACTGCAATTATTTGCTTCTGTTCGCATGAAGGTGCATCATTCACACTGTCACAACATCATGAGGGATATTCGAATACTTGACTCAAGCATTGACTCAAATTCAGAATCACTCAGGTACTCTCTCTCTCTCTCACAGCCTATTCGGGAAGCTGATTGGTAAAAAACAGCCAACACCTTCGCACCACCAGGTTGAAAACCACTGCTTTAAAAAAAATCACTGATAGTGATAAGACTCACGTCTTGGAAGCAAACAAATTTCCGAAATCGTCAAAATCCATTTTTATCGGAGCCAGCATGGTATCGTCATCAAGAGGCGACTCCGACCTGGACTCATTCTCGTCCGACGAGGACACAACTACTGGCGCAGTGCCATCGATGACAATACTTTTTTCGCGACCGTCACGCCTATCACTCGGTCCACTTCCGCCTATCGCCTTATACAGCTCGGTCATGGCCTCGTTGATCTCCTTATCTAAGATCTGGGAGGTCCGGTCCCACCGCGGAGAGTTCAAATTCCCGTCAGGCGGTGTAGGCGGACGCTTTGGCACTGCGTAATGCCCCACGGCAATCTTCTCCTCCCCAAGCTGAGCTTTCACGTCCGGGGCCATCGCGGCACCCTGGGCCGACAAATTCACGACGCTGTCGTTGACAAAAGGGTCCTCGCTGCCTGACACCCCTAAAGACCCACCCCGGTCCCCTAAGCTGCGCCTGTCCCTCACTCCCATATTTTTCAAGTTATCATACGAACCGTCACCGTTGCTAGCCTGACCCCGTCCTTTTGGGGGCAAGGGTGGTGCGATATTATCGCATGACGCGACTCGCAATACGTCAAAAGACAACGATTTTGACCCCGCGTACAATCCTACGTTAGTTGACGTGTTAGATATGATGCTTTTACGATCACGCGTGGACACGTTTTGCAATAATGTCTCAACTGATTCGAGACCATCGTCATTTTTACGGGAGCCTTTCTTTTTATTTCTTAACAAATCACCGTTACGATACGAATTGTCTGTTTCGTCGAGATTAGTAGCAGGCGTGTGATGCGGCGTATAGAACCCAACGCTTCCGTTACCTTTCGGCTCCGCATGGACTGCCGCAGAATTGTCGACCGGGGTAGCACTGCTGTGAAG
>ATSW01009100.1:0-14464 GCA_000444245.1 Botryllus schlosseri | reverse complement strand
ACCTTCCGAGAGCTGTATGCTTGTAGATGGGCAGTTGAACATTTCAAGACTTATCTCTGGGGTCGAAAATTCATTCTGAGGGCTGATCACGCTGCGCTTAAATGGCTGATGAATTTTCGTGAACCGGAAGGCCTGGTAGCCCGTTGGATATCTTATTTGAATACGTATGATTTCACGGTCGAACATAGGCCTGGGAAGCTTCATGGTAATGCTGATGGCTTAAGTCGCAGACCTCGGCGACGTTGCAATCGCGAAGAGTGTGGCTCATGTGCCCCGTATTTGCCTTCCGAAGGTGGTAGAATTGTATCTGCAATTGTTGCCGGTATTTCTGACGATAGGACTACTAATTGGTTGGGATCTTATACGTTATCTGACGTGCGTCAAGGGCAAGCAGAAGACCCGGAACTTAATGTGGTCATACAGTATAAAGAGAATCGTACGGAACGTCCCACATCTGAAGAATTGTTGTTTCAGCCGCATGTAGTGCGTCAGCTGTGTATGCAGTGGTCTGTGTTGTCGCTGCGTAATGGTGTGCTGTATAGAAAGTATTCGAAGGCAAAGCCTGGATGTCCCGTAACGTATCAACTGGTAGTGCCAAGATCATGGCGCAGGGAACTCTTCAATCACCTTCATGCTCTTCGGACTGCAGGTCACCTTGGACGTGACAAGACTTACTGGAAGATGAGAGAACGCTACTACTGGCCCGGTATGAAGCGCATGGTGGAGCACTGCGTGAAATTTTGCAAGACTTGTACGGCTACCAAATCGCCTAATGGTATTCACCAAGCTGCTTTGTGCAAAATGCTTTGTGCTGAACCTTTAGATAGAGTGTCGCTTGATTTTGTTGGGCCATTACTTGAGACTGACGAGGGGTATTTGCACATGTTGGTGCTTACTGATTACTTTTCAAAATGGGTTGAAGTGTATCCGATGCGTGTTAAATCTGCTCAAAATACTGCGGAAATTCTGGTGTCCCAATTTTTCACCAAATATGGGTGCCCACGCATAATCCATACTGACCAAGGGGGGCAATTCGAGGGAGAACTTTTTCAGCACATGTGTTTGCTCTTTGATATTAGAAAGACACGCACCACCCCCTATCATCCCCGTTCGGATGGACTCTGTGAGCGTATGAACAGAACACTACAGCAAATGCTTACTAGTTTTGTTGATGATTCTCGGTCTGATTGGGCTGACCATTTGCCGTATATTTTGATGGCTTATCGCTCAACAGTTCATCATTCGACTGGTTATACCCCGAATCGCCTGTTCATGGGTCGTGAGATATCACTTCCTAGTGATATCATGTATGGTCGGCCCCCCAGTAATGACAGTGCGAAATGCTATGTGGATTACGTGAATTGGTTTCGTGATGCTTGTTAAGATGCTTTTACTTTTGCTCGGGAACGTCTATCTAAGTCTGCAGTGAGGCAGAAACGTGATTTTGATAGTGCGGTGAGACCGCTGGCTTTTGCCGTGGGTGACTATTGTTGGTATTTCTATCCTCCTAGAAAGAGAAAATTGTCCTCTGGATGGTCAGGACCCTATGTAATTGTTGAGCAAATTTCAGAGTGTGTTTACCGCATACAGAAAGTTGGAACTCAAAGTTTTCGCAAGTCTCATGTTGATTACCTGATGCCTTATGATCGTGACGATGGGGAAAGTAGTGATGTTTTTGAACCGGTAATAGCTGATGTTTCTGATCATGGTGATGAGATTTTTGATATTGTGAATGACCAGGACGTGCCTGAAACTGTATATACTACAAGGTCAAAACGTTTTGTCAGGCGTCCTAGGTATTTGTTGGATTATGAGTCATGATTATTGTTTGTAGTTTTTGGTTAGATGCGAGAGTGAATTTTTTATTATGAAATTCCCTCTACTTTTGGGGGGAGCAGTGTGACAGCCCACCCATTAGGGGTGTATGTGATGATTGTTATAGTTACTATTGTGATGGTACTGTTATTTCTAGGGCCGCCAAGTGTCTAGCTCCGACTAGGTGAAATGGACACTTGGTGGACCCACGACAATGCATGCTCCCTTCTTGTCTGAACTGGTTGCCGTGAGGACGCGGAAATAAAGCTGTCTGAAAACTATTGTGAATCTCTTTACATCGACTATATTAGTAGGTCTTCCACAATGGCGAGCACGCCAAAAAACAAAGTCGATACTATATCCTTGTCAACGGAGTATCTGGAGACACGCAACAGATTTCTAGTGCTTGACACGATTTCGGATTCGGATGATGACCCTGCTGTTACCAGTACCGGTATGGATGGAAAAGTCAAAGAAAGCTTGGCGAGATTGAACACAATTATTGAAGGCATTCCGCGGAATATGGCATACGAAGCGAAGCGTCAGGCTGCGGAATTGATGAATTCGGTCAATGGGGATGTAGCTGCTCTCCACTCGCAAGTTGAAGGAATTGAAGAGAAGTTTAAGCTGATGAACAGTGGGTTTGAAGAGAAGTTTCAGCTGATGAACAGAGGATTTGAAGAAAAGTTTCAGCTGATGAACAGCGGATTTGAAGAGAAGTTCCAGTTAATGAGCAGTGGCATGGGTGACATAAAAGGTATGTTGGCTTCTGTGGTGAACTCGCCTAAGGTTGATGCCGACAGCAAAGGGGAATTAGGTTGTGATCCTGTATGTAGGCCCTAGGTTGGATTTGTGATAGATTCTTGTGGAGATGAGACAGCATTTGTCCCTCCTTGTAATGGTGCTCAAAGTAGTCCTAAAATGATGAATGTGAATCCGTTCCATTATGGTGCGTCTGATAATGTTAAAATGGCCCCCGACACATTTGATGGTGCTAGCGGTACTTCTCTGGAGGAATATCTCTGTCATTTTGAATTTACTGCTTTGTGTAATGAGTGGAACAATGAACGTAAAGGTTGCTATTTGGGTGCTAGTTTGCGTGGCCGAGCTTTGTCTGTTGCGTGTGAGTTATCAGCTGAGGTTCGTGTGCAGTATGTGCGCCTCGTTGAACGTTTGAGAAAAAGGTGTAAAACTAGTTCTCATGGCTCACTGGTTTATCGTAATTCCTTTACCACTAGAAAGAACTTGCCAGGGGAGTCACCCACAGCTTTTGCTGCGGCCCTGCGAAGTTTAGCCCATAAGGCATATCCGCAAATGTCTGACCAAGTTTGTGAGCAGATGGTAATTCAGCAGTTTTGCCATGGTTTCTCAGACCCCCATGTGTGTGCTTTACTTAGCTTGCAGGATTCAAGCAATTTGGACGACCTGATCAAAGTCGCAGAGGTTTATGAAGGCGCTTTTTCTAGTAAAGTAGACCAGGGTAAGGTGGCCAAGTCTTTGATTAAAACTGGTGATGGTTATGACTCTGATGGAAATTGTACGTCTAGTAGTGGTGTGTGTTCTGGTGTTTCTGATCTTCGCAAAGACTTGGAAACTTTGTCTTTGGAGGTTAGGAAACTGATGAAATCGATGGAATCTGCCCCAGTTAGGTATTCAAAACCAGAACGTCGTGTAATGCCGAAATGCTACCGGTGCGGTGATCCGTCCCATTTGATACGTAATTGCCCGGTTCCTGTTTGCGCGAGGTGCCGTGGAGCTGGTCACGTGGCCGAGCAATGTCAATTACAGTATCCTGCTCCGAACCAGATATATGGCCCTGTGTTTAATCAAAATGTGCCTGCTCAACCGACCCATCAAGCTTTAAACCGATAGTAGCGGATCATTGGTCCAGTGATACCGCGAATGAGACCAGTGCTATGGACCAATCATTGGGTAGGATGTTAGAACATGATTCTCTGGTTTTTTCGTTAGCTTTATCAACTAATTGGTTTGCGATGGTGAGTGTGAATGGTTTTTCGATCAAGTTTCTCATTGACACGGGCAGTGCGATTACAGTTATCGATATTTCTGTGAGGGATGATATGCCTAACAAAGGTGAACTGTTTCCGTATGAGAAGTCGTATAAAGTTGCCAATGGTGGATGGCTGAACGTGTTAGGTAGGAGTGAGGTGCAAATGTGCATTGAGTCTGTGTGTGTTGTCAAGGAAGTGGTTGTTGCGGAGCTCGGCGCCGCTGTTGGGATTTTGGGTTATGATTATTTTAAAGAGTATGATTGTGTGTTGTATGCAAAAGACGAATGCATGGAAGTGTTGGGCCAAAGGGTCAATCTTAAACCGTCCACTCCATCAGTGCCCTGCTGTAGAATCTTTTTGGACAGTGATGTATCTATATCTGGGTACAGTGAGACGATAATATTTGGTAAACTTAATGAGACTTGGCCCCAGTTGGATGGAATTGCAGTTATTTTCGAACCTTCAGGCAATTTCGTGAGTGAATATGAGTCGAGCGGTCTGTATTTGGTCCCTGGATTGGTAGACCCAGAATTGGATAGGATACCCTTGCTGTTGGTTAATTCTGGCGGCGAGGACATTATTTTGCCAGCTGCCTTGATACTGGGAGTTTTGTGTCCGCAAGAGTGTCAGCCTGTGGAATTTTGCTGTCCCACGCTTGTTCAGGATGTCCCTCATCCTGGATCCTTACCTGAGCATCCGGAGTGTCTGGTAGAGGGTGTGGAAGGTCTCTCTGATTTCCACCTCGAATCATTGCGGAACCTCCTGATTGAATTTCAGGATGTTTTCTGTGGCCCAGATGGTCGCTTGGGTCGTACTTCTGTGATCAAGCACAAAATTGTGACTTCCTCGTCTAAACCAATCAAAGTGCCTCCGCGACGATTGGGCTGGGCCAAGCGAAAGATATTGGATGCTGAGATTGATAAGATGCTTTTCGAAAACTGAACGAAGTTACAGTGAAAGACGCGTATAGTCTGCTAAGGATTGATGACATTTTAGACTCGCTCGGTAATTCCACTTGGTTTTCTGTTTTCGATTTAGCCAGTGGTTTCTGGCAGGTGGAGATTGATGAGAAGGACCGCCACAAAACTGCATTCAGCCTTCCTGGGAGAGACCATTACCAGTTCAAGGTCATGGCTTTTGGATTGGCCAACTCGCCACCTCTGTTTCAAAGATTGATGGAAAAAGTTCTTGCTGGTATTTTATACAAGAAAGCTCTGGTATTCATTGATGATGTCATGGTATATGCCGGGAGTTTCGAAGAGGAAATTGCAAATTTGAGGGATGTTTTCCTCAGGATTCGTTCTGCAGGACTGAAATTTAAACCGTCCAAGTGCAAATTGTTCAGAAAGTCGGTGGAGTATTTGGGTAATGTTATCACGTCAAACGGTGTTTTGTGCTGTGAAGAGAAAGTGAATGCGATCAAGGAGTGGCCAGTGCCTTGTAAATTGAAGGATTTGCAGGCATTCTTGGGCACTGCAAATTATTACCGACAGTTTGTACCATTCTTTGCATCGGTGGCCAAACCTTTGCTGCGGCTCACTAAGAAAGGTGTCAACTTCAAATGGGATGAACAGTGTCAGATACCATTTGATCAATTGAAAACGAAACTGACCTCGGCTCCTATATTGGCGTTTCCTTTGGAGGATGGTGGTGCTTTTATATTGGATTCTGATTGTTCTGGCTTTGGAGCGGGAGCAGTGTTGTCCCAGCTTCAAAATGGCGAAGAAAAAGTGATTGCATATGCGAGTAAATCTCTTTCAAAGGAACAGTCCAACTGGTGCGCTACCTTCCGAGAGCTGTATGCTTGTAGATGGGCAGTTGAACATTTCAAGACTTATCTCTGGGGTCGAAAATTCATTCTGAGGGCTGATCACGCTGCGCTTAAATGGCTGATGAATTTTCGTGAACCGGAAGGCCTGGTAGCCCGTTGGATATCTTATTTGAATACGTATGATTTCACGGTCGAACATAGGCCTGGGAAGCTTCATGGTAATGCTGATGGCTTAAGTCGCAGACCTCGGCGACGTTGCAATCGCGAAGAGTGTGGCTCATGTGCCCCGTATTTGCCTTCCGAAGGTGGTAGAATTGTATCTGCAATTGTTGCCGGTATTTCTGACGATAGGACTACTAATTGGTTGGGATCTTATACGTTATCTGACGTGCGTCAAGGGCAAGCAGAAGACCCGGAACTTAATGTGGTCATACAGTATAAAGAGAATCGTACGGAACGTCCCACATCTGAAGAATTGTTGTTTCAGCCGCATGTAGTGCGTCAGCTGTGTATGCAGTGGTCTGTGTTGTCGCTGCGTAATGGTGTGCTGTATAGAAAGTATTCGAAGGCAAAGCCTGGATGTCCCGTAACGTATCAACTGGTAGTGCCAAGATCATGGCGCAGGGAACTCTTCAATCACCTTCATGCTCTTCGGACTGCAGGTCACCTTGGACGTGACAAGACTTACTGGAAGATGAGAGAACGCTACTACTGGCCCGGTATGAAGCGCATGGTGGAGCACTGCGTGAAATTTTGCAAGACTTGTACGGCTACCAAATCGCCTAATGGTATTCACCAAGCTGCTTTGTGCAAAATGCTTTGTGCTGAACCTTTAGATAGAGTGTCGCTTGATTTTGTTGGGCCATTACTTGAGACTGACGAGGGGTATTTGCACATGTTGGTGCTTACTGATTACTTTTCAAAATGGGTTGAAGTGTATCCGATGCGTGTTAAATCTGCTCAAAATACTGCGGAAATTCTGGTGTCCCAATTTTTCACCAAATATGGGTGCCCACGCATAATCCATACTGACCAAGGGGGGCAATTCGAGGGAGAACTTTTTCAGCACATGTGTTTGCTCTTTGATATTAGAAAGACACGCACCACCCCCTATCATCCCCGTTCGGATGGACTCTGTGAGCGTATGAACAGAACACTACAGCAAATGCTTACTAGTTTTGTTGATGATTCTCGGTCTGATTGGGCTGACCATTTGCCGTATATTTTGATGGCTTATCGCTCAACAGTTCATCATTCGACTGGTTATACCCCGAATCGCCTGTTCATGGGTCGTGAGATATCACTTCCTAGTGATATCATGTATGGTCGGCCCCCCAGTAATGACAGTGCGAAATGCTATGTGGATTACGTGAATTGGTTTCGTGATGCTTGTTAAGATGCTTTTACTTTTGCTCGGGAACGTCTATCTAAGTCTGCAGTGAGGCAGAAACGTGATTTTGATAGTGCGGTGAGACCGCTGGCTTTTGCCGTGGGTGACTATTGTTGGTATTTCTATCCTCCTAGAAAGAGAAAATTGTCCTCTGGATGGTCAGGACCCTATGTAATTGTTGAGCAAATTTCAGAGTGTGTTTACCGCATACAGAAAGTTGGAACTCAAAGTTTTCGCAAGTCTCATGTTGATTACCTGATGCCTTATGATCGTGACGATGGGGAAAGTAGTGATGTTTTTGAACCGGTAATAGCTGATGTTTCTGATCATGGTGATGAGATTTTTGATATTGTGAATGACCAGGACGTGCCTGAAACTGTATATACTACAAGGTCAAAACGTTTTGTCAGGCGTCCTAGGTATTTGTTGGATTATGAGTCATGATTATTGTTTGTAGTTTTTGGTTAGATGCGAGAGTGAATTTTTTATTATGAAATTCCCTCTACTTTTGGGGGGAGCAGTGTGACAGCCCACCCATTAGGGGTGTATGTGATGATTGTTATAGTTACTATTGTGATGGTACTGTTATTTCTAGGGCCGCCAAGTGTCTAGCTCCGACTAGGTGAAATGGACACTTGGTGGACCCACGACAATGCATGCTCCCTTCTTGTCTGAACTGGTTGCCGTGAGGACGCGGAAATAAAGCTGTCTGAAAACTATTGTGAATCTCTTTACATCGACTATATTAGTAGGTCTTCCACAATGGCGAGCACGCCAAAAAACAAAGTCGATACTATATCCTTGTCAACGGAGTATCTGGAGACACGCAACAGATTTCTAGTGCTTGACACGATTTCGGATTCGGATGATGACCCTGCTGTTACCAGTACCGGTATGGATGGAAAAGTCAAAGAAAGCTTGGCGAGATTGAACACAATTATTGAAGGCATTCCGCGGAATATGGCATACGAAGCGAAGCGTCAGGCTGCGGAATTGATGAATTCGGTCAATGGGGATGTAGCTGCTCTCCACTCGCAAGTTGAAGGAATTGAAGAGAAGTTTAAGCTGATGAACAGTGGGTTTGAAGAGAAGTTTCAGCTGATGAACAGAGGATTTGAAGAAAAGTTTCAGCTGATGAACAGCGGATTTGAAGAGAAGTTCCAGTTNATGAGCAGTGGCATGGGTGACATAAAAGGTATGTTGGCTTCTGTGGTGAACTCGCCTAAGGTTGATGCCGACAGCAANGGGGAATTAGGTTGTGATCCTGTANGTAGGCCCNAGGTTGGATTTGTGATAGATTCTTGTGGAGATGAGACAGCATTTGTCCCTCCTTNTAATGGTGCTCAAAGTAGTCCTAAAATGATGAATGTGNNNCCGTTCCNTTATGGTGCGTCTGATNATGTTAAAATGGCCCCNGACACATTTGATGGTGCTAGCGGTACTTCTCTGGAGGAATANCTCTGTCATTTTGAATTNACTGCTTTGTGTAANGAGTGGAACAATGAACGTAAAGGTTGCTATTTGGGTGCTAGTTTGCGTGNCNGAGCTTTGTCTGTTGCGTGTGAGTTATCAGCTGAGGTTCGTGTGCAGTATGTGCGCCTCGTTGAACNTTTGAGAAAAAGGTGTAAAACTAGTTCTCATGGCTCACTGGTTTATCGTAATTCCTTNACCACTAGAAAGAACTTGCCAGGGGAGTCACCCACAGCTTTTGCTGCGGCCCTGCGAAGTTTAGCCCATAAGGCATATCCNCAAATGTCTGANCAAGTTTGTGAGCAGATGGTAATTCAGCAGTTTTGCCATGGTTTCTCAGACCCCCATGTGTGTGCTTTACTTAGCTTGCAGGATTCAAGCAATTTGGACGACCNGATCAAANTCGCAGAGGTTTANGAAGGCGCTTTTTCNAGTAAAGTAGACCAGGGNAAGGTGGCCAAGTCTTTGATTAAAACTGGTGATGGTTATGACTCTGATGGAAATTGTACGTCNAGTAGTGGNGTGTGTTCTGGTGTTTCTGATCTTCGNAAAGACTTGGAAACTTTGTCTTTGGAGGTTANGAAACTGNTGAAATCGATGGAATCTGCCCNAGTNAGGTATTCAAAACCAGAACGTCGTGTAATGNCGAAATNCTANCGGTGCGGTGATCCGTCCCATTTGATACGTAATTGCCCGGTTCCTGTTTGCGCGAGGTGCCGTGGTGCTGGTCACGTGGCCGAGCAATGTCAATTACAGTATCCTGCTCCGAACCAGATGTATGGCCCTGTGTTTAATCAAAATGTGCCTGCTCAACCGACCCATCAAGCTTTAAACCGATAGTAGCGGATCATTGGTCCAGTGATACCGCGAATGAGACCAGTGCTATGGACCAATCATTGGGTAGGATGTTAGAACATGATTCTCTAGTTTTTTCGTTAGCTTTATCAACTAATTGGTTTGCGATGGTGAGTGTGAATGGTTTTTCGATCAAGTTTCTCATTGACACGGGCAGTGCGATTACAGTTATCGATATTTCTGTGTGGGATGATATGCCTAACAAAGGTGAACTGTTTCCGTATGAGAAGTCGTATAAAGTTGCCAATGGTGGATGGCTGAACGTGTTAGGTAGGAGTGAGGTGCAAATGTGCATTGAGTCTGTGTGTGTTGTCAAGGAAGTGGTTGTTGCGGAGCTCGGCGCCGCTGTTGGGATTTTGGGTTATGATTATTTTAAAGAGTATGATTGTGTGTTGTATGCAAAAGACGAATGCATGGAAGTGTTGGGCCAAAGGGTCAATCTTAAACCGTCCACTCCATCAGTGCCCCGTATTTGCCTTCCGAAGGTGGTAAAATTGTATCTGCAATTGTTGCCGGTATTTCTGAAGATAGGACTACTTATTGGTTGGGATCTTATACGTTATCTGACGTGCGTCAAGGGCAAGCAGAAGACCCGGAACTTAATGTGGTCATACAGTATAAAGAGAATCGTACGGACCGTCCCACATCTGAAGAATTGTTGTTTCAGCCGCATGTAGTGCGTCAGCTGTGTATGCAGTGGTCTGTGTTGTCGCTGCGTAATGGTGTGCTGTATAGAAAGTATTCGAAGGCAAAGCCTGGATGTCCCGTAACGTATCAACTGGTAGTGCCAAGATCATGGCGCAGGGAACTGTTTAATCACCTTCATGCTCTTCGGACTGCAGGTCACCTTGGACGTGACAAGACTTACTGGAAGATGAGAGAACGCTACTACTGGCCCGGTATGAAGCGCATGGTGGAGCACTGGGTGAAATTTTGCAAGACTTGTACGGCTACCAAATCGCCTCATGGTATTCACCAGCTGCTTTGTGCAAAATGCTTTGTGCTGAACCTTTAGATAGAGTGTCGCTCGATTTTGTTGGGCCATTGCCTGAGACTGAAGAGGGGTATTTGCACATGTTGGTGCTTACTGATTACTTTTCAAAATGGGTTGAAGTGTATCCGATGCGTGTTAAATCTGCTCAAAATACTGCGGAAATTCTGGTGTCCCAATTTTTCACCAAATATGGGTGCCCACGCATAATTCATACTGACCAAGGGGGGCAATTCGAGGGAGAACTTTTTCAGCACATGTGTTTGCTCTTTGATATTAGAAAGACACGCACCACCCCCTATCATCCCCGTTCGGATGGACTCTGTGAGCGTATGAACAGAACACTGCAGCAAATGCTTACTAGTTTTGTTGATGATTCTCGGTCTGATTGGGCTGACCATTTGCCGTATATTTTGATGGCTTATCGCTCAACAGTTCATCATTCGACTGGTTATACCCCGAATCGCCTGTTCATGGGTCGTGAGATATCACTTCCTAGTGATATCATGTATGGTCGGCCCCCCAGTAATGACAGTGCGAAATGCTATGTGGATTATGTGAATTGGTTTCGTGATGCTTGTTCAGATGCTTTTACTTTTGCTCGGGAACGTCTATCTAAGTCTGCAGTGAGGCAGAAACGTGATTTTGATAGTGCGGTGAGACCGCTGGCTTTTGCCGTGGGTGACTATTGTTGGTATTTCTATCCTCCTAGAAAGAGAAAATTGTCCTCTGGATGGTCAGGACCCTATGTAATTGTTGAGCAAATTTCAGAGTGTGTTTACCGCATACAGAAAGTTGGAACTCAAAGTTTTCGCAAGTCTCATGTTGATTACCTGATGCCTTATGATCGTGACGATGGGGAAAGTAGTGATGTTTTTGAACCGGTAATAGCTGATGTTTCTGATCATGGTGATGAGATTTTTGATATTGTGAATGACCAGGACGTGCCTGAAACTGTATATACTACAAGGTCAAAACGTTTTGTCAGGCGTCCTAGGTATTTGTTGGATTATGAGTCATGATTATTGTTTATTTTGATTATTGTTTGTAGTTTTTGGTTAGATGCGAGAGTGAATTTTTTATTATGTAATTCCCTCTACTTTTGGGGGGAGCAGTGTGACAGCCCACCCATTAGGGGTGTATGTGATGATTGTTATAGTTACTATTGTGATGGTACTGTTATTTCTAGGGCCGCCAAGTGTCTAGCTCCGACTAGGTGAAATGGACACTTGGTGGACCCACGACAATGCATGCTCCCTTCTGATCTGAACTTGCTACCGTGAGGACGCGGAAATAAAGCTGTCTAAAAATCTATCGTGAATCTCTTTACATCGACTATATTAGGAGGTCTTCCACAATAATACCAAGATTAATAACTGAAACAAGGTACTCCACCAAATTACACATACCCGTGTATTTCATTTGGCATAGACAAGCGGCTTAAGCTGAACAAGCTAGGCTGATCATACTATATATTACTAACCTCCTTAGGTTATTCATCAATAATCATACTCAAACGACCCCTCTTTTTCGGAGCAGCAAGGAGTTCCTGATACGGGGTTGAGCTCATCAACACTTGATACGTGTCCAGTTTAAACATTACTTTCGTAAGCAAGGGCAAAAGCATACTTACATTCGTCACTTGGTGAATCCATTACAAGCGAAACCTCCGCGATAACTAACTAATGTAATCGCCCTGCTACAGCAAAACCACCAGCATACATCCGCAGCGGCTAGAAGAGATGTCAACTACATGACGTCACAATGAACATTTCGCTTTTTCTGTAAACATACCAATTTTGGGACTTTCAGTCCAAATAACGGCAATTTCCGATTAGTTTGAAATACGGAAAGTCGGCAATTTCGGTATGAAAAAAAATTATGAACATGATTAGGCGAAGTTGTCTCTAAGATGCAGTTGACCTTTAAAATGACCAACAGCGGTAATTATAGGATTTGTATATAAATAGGCCTGATAGGATTTGAATGTGAAGAATAGTCTTTGCATCTACCAACAATCACTGTTAATAATAACGATATTGATAAAACTGGACTTTGTCTGCAAATTGCAATTCAGTTGCATAGACGAAGAACATTTCAAGATGCATCTTCGTGACCAACGCAAAATTGCTGATGCAATCACAAATTGGTGCATTTTTTGGAATTATGGCACGATACTGCAAAAGAGTAACAAAATCGTTTGGTTTGTCAGTGAAATTGTAAAATATAACCAAACGCTGTTTCCGACTAGGCAAAATCAAAATTATTTCCAGTAAGTAGCTATAGCGCTTGGGTCGAACAAAACTTCACGATAGAATGCAGGTATAGCCCTAGTCCATGAATACTTGACTGTAGAGGTAGACTTATGTTATTTGACTACTCCCTAAATTTCGTTTCTGACCACCGTTTGTTAGTAGTGAGAGAATGTTTGCTTGCCATCAGTACAGTCCTGAATAAAAGCTCACTGGTACGTGCTGCCATTCGATCAATTTTTAGAACAAGCTCCGCGCGGGCTACCTGGGGCCTGCGGGCACCGCGTTGGTGACCCCTGATCTGGATGTTCCTATTTTAGGGTTGACATGTTCACGTCCTAGTCGCAATTTATTATTCTCGTAGTCAACCGAATAATTAGCACTAGTTATTGCATTGATATTTCTATTGCTGCACAGATCGAATATACGATTGCAATAAGAGTTTACTAAAGGTCATATCCACTAAGCGTATTGTCAGTAACATAGATATGCACCCGTCCCGTTTTGATATTATTTTTTTCTATATCAAAAGAATCGCATGATGCAATCGAATGTTTATGCTGCACAGCCCTTTGTATCGTCCACATATGGCAGTCACATAAGCGTAGACTGCTGGGTAAAATTCGATTTTATGATTTGACATTATGACTTCATACGACCATGTTAACGTTCTTGTTCACACAAACCGGAACTAATGAACCTTGACTAGTGCAAATAATATGTACCTAAGCTCTTTTTGGCATATGTATTAACCTAAGAGTCCCATTGAAGATAACCAGTGTGCTGATGCTGACGCAATATTGTTCGTCTGTCGCCAAGTTTATTATTTCAAAATTTTCATGTTTCTATATCAGTATTTCCTAGGGTACCGGACCTACAAAGCAATTATAACGTGGACAATTCGTTCTCATTCGTGGTGCTCAAGACTGAAAACGGCGATAGGCGACACTCCTAGCCCAACATCAGCAATAAATACTGATAATACCTAGACGGTGTTTTATTGTGTGTCACTGCTAGTTGGAATTTATTCCAGTGCCCATAATATTAGTCCAATTATGCTTTGCAAACTTAAATCAAGAAATTCAGCAATGCAGTCAAAATCGATGTTTTAATCAGCAACTTATTGTCGCGATTGGAGCTACTCAATACTAACTAAAAATCCATTGTGTTGGCGGTAAGGGATAATTACTGTTGGCCGCGCGCGTTTGTAATCATCATTCTTGTCTGTTTTTTCGTGTTCCAGAATTGTCGCGCCGTGTTACTGCTCAGTCCAGCCGCGAATGATGAGTGCGCAGCAATCAATGACCTAATTTCGCAATGATCTCAGCGGGAGATCGCGTCGCGTTGCATTGTGCGATGCGATATGCGTGCACAGACGAATCTCGCTAATTGGTCGCGTCCCCGAGTAACACTGATAATACGACTTGTTGAATTGCAACTGAATATTAGCGTCAGAATGGTCATTTCAAAAGGACGGGGTTTTGCGTTTCAAAAGGGGGGGGGGTTTCGACACCCCCTGGCTACGCGCCTGCCGCCACCCCATGCAAAAATAGAAGTCGGTGCCTATGAATTCATTCATTGTCTTACTGTTTTGATATCTTGATACAGTCAAAGTGGATCTATCAGTGGCGGCTCGTCCTATAGGGCAACTGGGGCATCGCCCCACCTAAAATTCTGTTCAATAACAATTCTTTACCATTCATAGACGCACAGCAATCTATATATACCGAAATCACAGCGAAAATCGTATTCTTCTTGTCCTTTCGCTTGTAAATGCCCAATGCCCATTGCCCATATACAGCGAAGTCTCTGCGAAAATCGAATTCTCTTCCGTGTTTTCGCTTTGCGAATGCCTAGCCGGGGCATGCCCCGGTAGCGCTCATAACAAGCTTTCACTGTCTATTCTCT
>ATSW01009099.1:0-15425 GCA_000444245.1 Botryllus schlosseri | reverse complement strand
TACGAAGCAGGCTATTGTTTTGTTTACCGAAGACAATTGTTCTCCTGCCATTCAGCAGAAAGCTAAAAAATTGCAGCTTAGCAATGATACAGTAACGCGTCGTGTCGATTGCATATCCCAAGATCTGCATGAGCAACTTATTCACAAGTCGCAAGATTTTTCTTACTACTCGCTTGCTCTTGACAGCACTAACGACATTACCGACATAGAGCAATTAGCTGTATTCATCCGGGGAGTCATGCCAGATTTCAAGATTTGCGAGGAGTTTCTTACTTTGCGATCTATTCATGGCACAACGAAGGGAACCGACATGTTTCGTGAATTTCATGCTACTCTTCAAGAAGCGCATTTAGACCCATCGAAATTATATTCATTGGCGACAGATGGCTGCCCAGCAATGCTCGGCAAAAATCTAGGTCTTCAAGGACTCGTCAACAAATGGCGTGCTGAACAGAATCTTGACGCTGTGACTTGGCAACACTGCATTATACACCAGGAAAGTCTTGTTGCTAAATCATTAAAGATGTCCAATGTGACAGATAAAGTAATATCGACCGTAAATTGGATTCGAGCAAACGCACTTAACCATCGAAAATTCAAGGCTTTTCTCACCGATATTGATGCTGACCATGGAGACTTGATCATGTTCACCGCTGTACGATGGCTAAGCCGAGCTGCATGCCTCAAAAGATTTTACGCGCTACTTCCTGAGATTAAAATATTTGTCGAAGGAAAGAAAGACATCCCTCAGTTGGGAAACGAACACTGGGTTGCTGACTTGGCGTTCATGGTGGATATTACCTCACACCTGTCGTCACTAAATCGGAACTTACAAGGAAATAACAAGCTCTGTCACGCCTGGTACGGGACAGTGTCTGGTTTCATTGAGAAATTGTGTCTTTGGAGAAAGCACCTAGAGGAGGGTGTTACGACACATTTTGTAACGCTTTCAAACCACCGACAGAATGGATCATTCAAAACATATGACCAGGTTATTAGTACCTTGATTGACGGGTTTAAACGTCGAATAGAGGGAATGCATCATTCCGTACCCCTGATGAATATATTTTCAAACCCAATGGCAGTAGATGCCGCCACTGCCCCTGATATTTTTCAGATGGAACTGCTGGACTTGCAGTCCGATATAGAATTGCGACTGTTGTTTCAAAGCAATGGACTCCTTGAATTTTGGGGTGCTGTTCCTGAAGAAAAATACCCCAACCTGATAGCTAACGCATCGAAGAATGCCTGCATGTTCGGTTCAACCTATGTATGTGAAGCCCTTTTCAGCAAATTAGTGAGGATCAAAAGCAAATATCGCAACCGATTGACTGATCGTCATCTGAAACAGCTCTTGTGCACAGCTTCCTCCACGATGAAACCTCGTTATGACAAACTTGTGAAAAATCAAATTCAATTTCAAGTTTCGCACTAAGTTGCAAAATAGATAGTGATCACCACAGATTTAGCGTCACGCCTTGTTCATCCAAACTCAATTCACATGCTCTCGGAACTCAGAAAGATTGTGGATTAAGTCTCAATAAACATGTTGTGACGCTAAATCTGTGGTGATCACTATCTATTTACTATCTGGAAGAATGTAAATTGTAAATCATCCGCAATCGGCTTCAACGGTGAAGGGTATACCTCGGTATACCATCGGTGAAGGGACGTGGTTGGGTAACGTCGTTTCGGAAGTTGTCCGTATGGGGAGTGCCCGCTGTCACAGTGTCGTCTGGGGAAATTGTCGTATTTGTTTTGGCCGTCGCTGTTTGAGCCAATCGCGGTTTTGGCCGTCGCTGTTATGGCCGTCGCTGTTGTGGCCAGTCGGTGTTTTGGCCGTCGCTATTAAGGCCGTCGCTATTTTAGCCGTACACCATTTCGTTGATACCATTTTTGATGATATTTTTCTATTCTCAATAAATTACGTTATTCGTGCCATCATGCGGCTCCCGACAGAGTTGAGGTTCATAAAATGGCTCCCACAGTGAAAAAGCTTGAGAACCACTGGTTTTGAGTATACTCAGAATAAGTAAATCGTAAATTCGTAATGACCACCTCTGGCTTCTTTCGATTGTAGCTGCCTTATAGTCGCCTACGTGTGAAAACGAACCCACGTCGGAGGAATAGTGTGTATTGTTTCGGTAATTAAACATATCAGTTTCTAGCTTCCACCAAACTATCTTCCAGAGCAATTTCGTGCCAATCTGAACCGATGTACGATATATTTTTATGATTTGTATGATAATGTAATGTGCATTCTCTCATCACTACATAAGCAGTCTCCTTTTGAAAGCGAGCCGTGTTTCAATCCAATCAACGCTAAAAATACCACTCGTCTCCAGGGTCCAACGGTTATTAAATTATGATCATTATCGAAACCAAGTTTGGTGATCCTGTGATGTTCAGCGTTAATCGTGTGGTAAACGTAGCGGCGTGACAATGCAATTAGTCACTCCCCCGAGACTTTGCTATTCCCTTGCGATAGCACCTGTTGCCGAGGCTGAGAATTAATTGAAAATGTCATGTTCGGTAGACTTGGCTTTGAATAATCAAGTTTATCAATTTGGGGATTTGTAAATACGGTATTTTCGCATCTAATTTCGTGCTGTGTTATTCCTCGATGTAGCCGAACCTTCAAGAATAAACACGCGAATGTGGTCCAAAAATTTTGACACCTCAGCATTTCATTTCTGCATTCTGATGACAACCTTTTACGGTTTCAACTAATCACTGTATATATCACGGTAATTGTGAGCAGACTTGGACAACTATATAATTCTAGTTTCTCATTAGAATAATTATAGCGAAATGCCGGCAATCTAATTCAAATCTAATTTGTGAAATTGTTCCATGCTTCATTTTAATTTCAATCTATTCTTTGGCTTACCTGGAAACACTTTATAGTCTGTTCGCGGCGTTTTCAGGCAAGGTATAGGCTACTATGCAAGAATACCATTCGCGCAGTGAAAACAAGCCCATCGCGTTGCTTATATCGTACAGTTATATTAGTCATTGTTATGGATACTAGCCATAGTACCATATTAGCTTGACATTTGCCGTTCTCATCCATGAGCATGAGCTGCGATTAGTTATGAGCTGAAATGTATGTCTTTATAATTCGGAATTTAATCCAAAGTTTTTGCGAATTCCCCAATTCTAATTCTAATCTAATTTGGAAAAACTGTAGCTATAATACTAATTCTTATCTAATTTCGAAAGCCGATAGTGTTCCAGTTGTCCCACTATGTCAGTGGCATCATAATCCAGACAGCGATTGATGGCACAGGTCATTGTAACAGCATAGTAACTTTGCTTGATCCAATGCACGCATATCGTAAAACGTGCGTGCCTGTACTCGCCTGGTGTATATACGTTGGTAATGTCAAACGGGGATACCGAATGGCATTTTTACGGCCTAAGCAGGAAATGAACATAAAATTGTGAGTTATCCCTCGTTGCATCTTCGTAAACATCACGTGGAGTATTTCATATGCTTGTATGGTAAAATCACCCCACTTCAAAACTACGCCCTTTGTGTAAACATATGGTCACGATTTATAGCTTACCGTAGAATATATATTGTTATTTACGGATCACGTCCAATCTCATTGTCCGCGGGATTGATCGGCTTATCGTATGATGTATGATTCGCGCCGCAAATATTTATTTCCGAAAATGAATGAGCTTAATACGTGAGCAAGTAGCAACGTCCCTATCCCAAGTCTTTGACGGAACGGTCACCTACCGGGATGATTTATAAATTTCCCAGAAGCCCAAAAATTTATGACGTGCGTTTGTTTGTGGAAAATAACCGGCGTTTGTGTGTATCGACGGATGCAGATGCTTTTGTGTGGCTTAGGTCCTTGTAGATGTTATTCAAACATTAAAATCAATATCCGGTATCATAAATTTGTCTCGATAATTTTTGATGGGCCCGTATCTATTGGGTATGCCCGAAATAGAAAAATTGTCGAGTGTACATTGAATTCACGCATACCATCGAACTAATAACGACGAAATCAATGCGTTCAAAATTTGGATTCGAAGCCGAAACTCGAGATTGCTACCGCAAATGTGATCCAATAATCTTTTTTATGGGCGCATCCTTAAAATGGATGCACGAACTTGAAATGTTTGGCAAATGTATATTCAATTCACGCACACCATCGAACTAATAACGACGAAATCAATGCGTTCAAAATGTGGATTCGAAGCCTAAACCCGAAATAGCTACCGCAAATGTGATCCAATAATTTTTTATGGGCGCATCTTCAAAATGGACGCACGGACTTGAAATTTTTGCCAAATATAGACATATTTAATTCGCTTATACCGTCGAACGAATAGTGATGGAATCAATGCGTTCTAGATTCGGCTTCGACGCTAATAACCGGAATGGAATGTAGATTCACTCAGATATGATAACCAGAGGTGGTCGTAGTATATAGTTAGCGTTGTTATATTCAAGTAAAAGTAGCTTTTACGTACTTTTTACTTTCAAACATCCAAAGTTTTAAAAGTCAGTAGTTTCACCTAAAAACTCTTCACAAAGGTGGGAATGTATTCTAAATTACAACTACTTCAGTAAGTACTGCAAGCAAGCAACACCCATACTTGAGTGTCCGAAAAGTAGTAGTGTATTGTTGCTGAGCACATCTGCTAAGTATCAGTATATTAATAATTTTCGATGTTTCAAAACACTGCAAGACTGTATCCAATGGAAAGATGACAAGGTGTCTAGGGATAGTCTTTGAAATCAGACAACCACCTGGGCTTAGGCGATGTATAGAAGAGGCATGCACGGGGCCCACTGCTGATAACTGACACGCAAGCCGCGTCCGAACTTATGAACTTATATGCTTGTTGTACCAAGAAACCGATGCAGGAATCTCTAATAATAGATGCGCAATGATTTATTGCTTTTAATCGGAAGATCCCCTCGTATTCGTGATCGCGTGTGCATCCAAACCGCATCGATTCTCGTTTCATTTCAATGTTCAACCGACCACGAAGGAATTCAATACGACTACGTGGCAGTACACTTCACCCTTTTTACCTGCGGTTAGAGAAGAAAGCTCTCCTCCCGTAGTGTGTCATCCGGAACAATATTTGCTTTACTCTATTTCGGCCGAGTCACGCGGCCGGATTATTGGGATTTGTAATGTTTGACTGTGTGCTCAGTCGGCTCATGAAAACGGCTCGCTCGCCAAAGTACAGTTACGTAACGACGGGGCGTGTTGTTTTCGTAAGCGACGAAAAAGTAATAACTCGCGAATGGCGCATAGGATATACGAGAGCGGGCTTGTTATTAAAAAGAATTACGTCACCGTTTTGGAATTCGTATATCCGCCCTCGTCAGCGTGACAGCTGTCTCCAGAAAAACCCGATGCTTATATCGCCTGTTCTAAAAGGTTTTGTTCCATTTTGCAGTCGTAACTCGTGACAGCGATTGAGGAAATATGGGGTTGCAAAGCTCACGTAAGATATTTGAGCACAATATGCGCATGAAACCCTCCATTAATCCGGGTATCCTTGTTCATAACCAGAGGCAGTCAGTTACGAAGTACTTCTACTTTTGGGAGTATACTCAAGTGGATAAATTCGTAAACCACATCGACTTCTGCTAAACAGTTTCAGGCAAAAACGTAAAAAGTAGCTTTGCTGCATGTTCGCATCACCTTCTTGGGTGTAATTGTCATTCCAACGTGGCAAGAGAACCCCCGCACCAGAGTAGCTGAAGAAGCACCCTGAATTTTTAAATGTTGTCCCTCATGACTTTTTTGACCATCTCCGCATAACAGGACTTCAAGTTTATTTATTGCAGCACAAATATACAAGAATATACGATGTGTAAAATAGGCATGTAATAAGTAATGAACCGGCAAGGCTGATAAGACATACTGTAACACACGCGGCCTAGAGTCGGATCGCTGTAAACAGCGAAAGTGCACAATTCATTTAACTGTGCATATGTTGACAAGTTATACTTGTGCGTGAAATATAGAAACACCTTTGGATTTTGGGCACGAGGTCAAATAGTCTGCGAAGTACCAACGGGGTAAATAAATAGGTTAGATATAGGTTTCTTTATTCGTCACACCACGAAAACCAGACAAAAGATACACAACAAAATCGCAATTTATACTTGGAGACATCGAGGGACATTGAGGCCTTCATAGTCACTCGCCACTTATTATGTGGTGCTGCATGTCATTACATATAGCCTACGTTAAACACAAACATACGTGTAAATACAGAAATTATTCGAATATTTATGCTAACAAAGTAATATTACACTGGAAATGGCGGAGGAAAATGAATATACTATTTACGAAAATCAATTTTACATAATTTCAGGAAATGTAAAAAAGAAATTGCCCGGATCAAACGACGCATTTAGTTTATTTGATAAGTGGAACACATATTTTTAAATGCAAGACACATATAGGCGTGCAGTGTTAGTCTCTAATATTGATAACCAATGTTATGGAGTTGGGTGTTACCAAATCTGCTGATATATCGCCAGTGCGTGTTGTATCACTGGTTTACTCGCAAATGGGCGGCGCCCACTGCATGGGTATCGTAGCTGATATAAATTAACCTGCTCTTTCAGATGTAACCTACCGGAAGCGACCCGTAACTCAATGGCAACAATGAACTCCGTCATCGCTATGCCGCCACTCCCAAATATGTTTAATATCCCGCTACTTACGTTCGCCTATAACCTAGTAACGCTATGATATTACCTATAAATGTATATTATTTTACTGGAAACGCATCTCCGCAAATATTATAGAGCCTTAGCGATGAACGTTTGAAATCTATTGACTGAAGAACCATCGGATCGACTTCAATGATAACAGGTAGTGAGACATCATAATATGTAGTCATATTTATTGCGTTTACCGGCCTGTATCATTAATTATACGCTAGCTCCTTTGTGCTGCTGTGTAAGTCAAAGGGCACGGCCAAATTATACGGCGTCGTACCGCCACGACTATGTCCGGTTGTACGACTCGTATCGATCATAAAGGAGGATGATTAGAGTATTATTGAATTGAAGTCTAACGTTATTTGAATCGCTAAGTCCAGTCAAAATCTCAATTTAGTGCTTTTATACTCGCAGCCAAAGCATTTATCATTTATCAAATTTATCATTTATAAATTAGGAGGTTAATACAAGCAGGCTTGTTCAGCTAGCATTTTCAAATTACATCATACTTAGACAAACTCAGTTTATATTAAAGCATGGTTTATTCTCATAAGCGTGAGAATGACAAATGCATGTACAATGTACATTGTACATTGTACTGTACACCAATCTGGGCTCGTTTTGCACAATACAGTGTCCTTATAGCATTTTCTGCATAACCATATATCAGATTAGAATTTGAAGAGCATGGAAAGCGTTTTACAAATCGAATTAGGATTAGATTACTAGCATTTCGCTCTAATTACTCTAATTGGAAAACTTGAATCATCTGCATTCAAGACAAGCATCTGTAGGCTACACGTAGCCAGCATACAAGTCATTTTAATGATATACTTGTCATTTATTATGTCGACTTTTCCGGAGTCGCATTGCTACGCCTTCAAGTTTATTTGACTTGGGACGGAGCAAACTGCTCTTCCGGATAACGGAGACTTGTTTAAAACGCGGATCTGCAAATGTGAATTTCAACAATGTTTGGTAAACGGGATAGTTCCGACCTACTCAGCGTTATCACCTGAAGTGATTGTGTTAGCTTGAGTGGCAGCGACTTAATGATGATGGGTAAATATCCAATATTTATGGAAATTTCGCGACCGTTAAGAGTAATTAAGCTGAAGAGCCACGTGTAGTTATTGCCCGAAACTATCCATATTGTTTAATATCCATACAGTTTAATATCTACTTTAATACCTTTTGGTGGGCGATGTTGAAATTCTAATTGTATTATATTTTCATATTCATATAGTCGATGTGATATACCATACATGCGCATTTCCGATCCGTATACGTCGCCTAAATTTCTAGTACACTTGTTCTGAAACTTTACTATCCCGAGGAACACTCACGCTAATCGGCAAGAGTCTCCGGGAACCCTGAATTTTCGCTGACTTATAGAAACAAAAATCTACCACAATGCCACTACACGTCAGATACATCACTATGGACTACTGGTGCAAGCAATGAACTGCGCATCAACAGAGTTGCAAAAGAATAAAACCATTGAAATATGATTCTAACAAAAAACGAAAACATTATAATGATTATCTATTGAAAATTGCTGTTCCTTTTTAGATACCGGTCCAGAAAACCGAGTCTTCACAGTGGGAAAGTATATCGTCGTATTCTTCGGTCGAAACGCAACAGCGCGATACCAATTGCTTAATAGCAAATTAGCTCTAATATTTATATTAGATATAGGATTAGCATTTCAAAAGGTTGGGGTTTAGAGTTCGAACCCCGATCCCGCTGCGTACGCCATTGAACACCGACGTATACCGCATCCACTATTCTGGTAGACCTATATCATCACATAGCTAACATGCACGCGACAAACGTCTGTTCCTGCATTTGTAATCATCGGATGTCTCACGTAGGAAGGATCCATATTGGATGAAGATATGCGCTGATTAAAATTGTTTCTTGTGTCAGTCATCACAGGCGCGGCGGCATATGCATGTATTGTATACATTGTACAATGTACAATTGTACATCCTTGAATTGGCTGTTAATAGCCGAATGGCTTACTGCACTTTCTGTGTCTTACATCATTCTCTTTTCTTCTCGCCTTCCTTGCTCCTTTTCTATTATCACGACTCGGATCTGATATCTGATTCAAATTGGCACCTGACCAATAGAGTCACGAATAGGGTTGGAGAAAATCCAGCACCTGAGTAACTGAGTTATTTGATTCTGAATCGAGTGTAAGGCATTTAGTCGGATCGAATACTAGATCATCACTCATGATTGTAACAGTATGAATGAGGCGGGAATAAGCTGATGTGTGTACATTTTAAGCGACCGCAACGAATATAAGGCCAGGTCTACATCGCACTAAACATTATGTGATATTTCTCTATCTTACGTTGCATTGAACTTATTGAGCATGCTGTCGGTTGATCACGTCTTCAAAGATATGTCAGTTCCTTTAACGTACGAAGCTCTGTACTATACATGTTTCGTATGCTGCGATGCGACCAATCGAGGTTTACAGCACACTGAAAAATAGTATGAAAACTATAATTCACGTTGTTAAATTAACTCATATAGTGGCAAGGAACGTATTATTTCTGTGCTCGGAAATACATTTTCTCACCTGTCGATTCAGATTCAGATTCAGATTCAAGCTCTATGCTATCACGCTATGCGATATGAATTTTGCCAATGATTACTGTGAATGAATTAATTAGTCATTACTGGGTGAAAAATTGAGCCATCTCTTGTAAGCGTTACGATTAGTAAATATCAAGAACACGACATCAACTTACACCTTCTGCATGGTGGAATTACGTCATGTTTAATTTTGTGTGCGACCCCATTCGTCTAGCTTCCCTTAATGTCCATTACAACGCGCAGTCACCGGCGGTTTGTTGCTGTCCCTTGATCTTGATTTGATTATATTGTTATGTCGCGGCAACGCACAAATTACCAGCCGTAATCGCAAAATTAGGCGGTTTTACGCGGTTTTCCCAGACTGCGACTTGTTTTTACCGCGGGAGGGTTAATCCGTAATTAACTTTCTCGCTGTGACACGGAGGAGTTAATATGTACTCTGTCTTAAGAGATGGCAACCGTTTCTCGACGCACCGCCGGCCGGTCGTTATGCAAAGCGATGACTTCACCTCTTGTGTCAATGTTTCTGTTTGTCAAATACGGTTTAATGTTTGGCGGAGGCCGCCAGGCATGTCTGTCGTGAGGCAATATTTAACGAAGGCACAATCCTTTTGCGCGGTAACGCTCGTGACTTGTTACTAGGTCGATTTCGCGCGCTTCACTGACAACGGCATTCACGACGGACTTGACGAAGTCACACCCCGGTCATATCGGTTCGCCCATCGATGGTGCAGTAGTGCAAAAATGGCTTTTGGCGAAAAGAGTGTACTCTGTGAACACGGAACATAACCCAAATCCTACATGCAAGCATCATTTGGATAAAAATGTTGTGTTCGATTTATGCCGTGGTGTAAGTCTGAGGTACGTTCTGGTTTCTTTACTGACCACCTCTTCGCATCTTACAGTCTTACAGCTGGTGTTTCATGATATTTTCTGTAACAGCGTGTCCGCGTCGGTATGACAGCGGCAAATGTTATCATTATCATACGATGTTAATATATGGGTTGGCTATATACGGCGGTGCATCAGAAGATGTACATTGTACAAGTGCGTTTTTGACGAATAAAATTGCATTTCGATCGGTCATTTCATCATGCTTGAGACGAAAATACACAGTCGCATGTCGTATGGAAGTGTATTCTGGTCGTGAAGCGTCATTAATCGTGACGATAGTCAGCGACCGACATCAGAACTTGCTTCGTTCTGAAATACACAATACATTCGTAGCCTACAATGAAAATGGGTTGAATTCCCCCTTTGCCCAGATTCAGAGGTGGTCATAAACGACTAAGTCAACTTTTTCGAAGCACTCAAAGTTATTGATATGCATTGTTTTTGCCAATTCTATACTAGTTGTTGACAATTACACCTGACGAGTGTCAGCCGAAAATATTCGGGTTTATTTCAACCCGAATATATTATTCAATGGTATATTGAAGTTCTGTGCCTCCAAGAAACAAGGTGTAGAATACATATAGCGAAATCGCTACTTATACTTGCACGTGAGCAAAATTGAATGTGTTACTACCACTTACAACTTGGGTGCTAACGATGACTACATTGACCAAATTCGGCTTCATTGAATTACTGTGCTGCTTGCACAAAGCGACATTATACCTTACACATGAACTGCAATCGGTACGTGACTCACGCGGTCCTTGTGTAGATATACATCAAGTCGTGTATTATCGCGATGTCGTGATATGATATCTGCATCCGCGCCGCGGAATAGGTCAGCGGAGCTCGAGGTCCTGTTATTTGCATCCCTATCATACCACGATAGTGTACCAATTCGTATACGTGCCCGCACAAATATGATGTAAGGGTTTATTAACCGTATGCCCACTACACGTGGCGTCATAACAACCGTTTGTGTGATAGCGCGTGTTTTTTCAGCAACTATACATCCAATGTACGTTTCGTGATGGCGGTGATATTACAGAGTGGCCGTGCCAAATTAGGATATCGTATCCCGATACATGACTGGTTGTGTAATGTTTGAGGAGCTTATCGATTCAAAAATGACAAACGTTAATCCCCGCACAGTTAGCAATAAACTGTCAGTTTGCGCAGTAAATAAATATATCAATATCGCATATGCGGTTCATAGAATCCAAGCGGCAAGCGCAGCCAAAAGTTTATAAGACAAGGAAATGCGCCGGCGTAAACTCCCGCCGTTAAATTCTCGATTTTCATTAACGATTCACGCTATTTGTGTCGATTAACCGCGCTCGTTGTACCTTGCCATATAATTTACCGAGATAACTTATCTTCAAATTGGTTTTCTTGTTTCCGAGTGACTGTATGTTGCTTAGAAACGGCGATGTTGAATCCAATAGAGCCCATGTGAGCGTGCTGAATTATGTAGTAGGCGCGGCGAGTCTGGTGTCTTTCAAAGGATTAGGAGTTTGTGAATTGACTGGATTCTTAACAAGACTGCTTGCCGAGCGTCATAATATTCAAATTAAAAAGTTGATTGTTGAGTGTCATGGGATTTATGCCTCCGCAGTATTCTAAACGTACTAAAGTAGGTGCTGTCTAGGGTTACCATAGTTTGGAGATCTGAAAAAAGGACACTTTTAAAAATTGTCAGACTTGTCGGACAATAGAAAAATCCTGAAAATTTGGTAAATTTTTCCGACTTCGTGGCCGGTTGACTAAATAAAATAAAGAAAAAAAGTCCACTTCTCGGCTCAACAACCGAAATACAGTTTTTCTTTCACATTATCCGTTGGTTGACTAAACAAAGTCATCTTTCCGGCCCAGCTTCCGAAATTGACGCCGGAGCGTTACTTAAGTGCTGATTCACTGTATCTCGATCCAATTTTACCCTATATTTATACCAATTTCTCAAAAAAGAGCACAAAATTTCTAAAAATAGGACATTGGGGCGTCCTCCGAGGACACTTTCAAAAACTCAAAAAAGAGGACAAATCCTCTTAAAAGAGGACGTATGGTGAGTGGTGACCCAAGTGTTGTCCAAGTGTTGCAAAATTTCAAAAAAAAATCTACGGACCGGTTAACCTTTAAAATTCATAATAACCCAAACTATAATTCCGACAAATAAATACAACCCAAAATTTAACTTGGAAACTTCGTTTAATGCTGCCGTTGTGATATTGGGCGTGTTATATATTGTTCTATTGACTGCCATGTCCAGTCCTGTTGAGACCCACAACTTGATTTTGGTTGTTCGGTGTTCTTTTAAAAGAAATCCGACTTTGCTGGTCGTGAGCCTCTTTTATACTGTCAAATGTCGCTGAGTACTGTCGAAAAATAACGAATTTTGTTTCAAAAGTCTTCTTAGCTCTCACATACAACTGATCGAGTTGTTGGACACTTTGAACGGTTCGGTATAACACCTGCAGGCTTGTAATTTACATTACACTCTTAGCTAAAACAGTGTGTATTTCCTGGCGTGTACCACCTCTGATATACGGGCGTGAATACACATTCCTGACACACGAAACCTAAATACCTACCTCAGACTAACACCGCGGTATAAATCGAGTACAACATTTTAATCCTAATTATGCACGCACATAGGAAAGGTGTATTCACGATATAATTATGAGTCGGTTGTAAAGATATATGCATTTGAGTGTCTTTGTAGGCGCACAACGGTCAGCAGACATCTTTTACAGACTTGTTGCCATATTGGAATATTCTCGCCCGACTTTCAATACAGACAATGCTGATTGATGGCGAAACACGTTACTTTGGTGTTCCAAACTGAATTATTGAAACGTCACCGACATGACAATATAGTTATCCGTCGCAACCAGGCGCGATTTCCTATTTCTACCGTTGGGAAGCGATTGTTTGAAGGTCTAGCTCGCAATTGAGTTAAAAGCCAAATTGAATTGACCTTATATTTATTTTCCGGCTATCACCACACATTTATCGACCAGTGTATAGTTGCGAGTAACAAAGACTTGCGGACTGATATTATGCGCGATGAAAAATGGCTCATTGAATTGCTATTCAATAGCCACGAATTCATTGCTTTCCCCGTCTATTCAATTTGGAACAGTGAAAGGTTTCGAAATGGCGCGAAAGTTGATGACGTTTAAGATCCAATTGATCGGATGTCATTCATAATCAATGAGTAAACTGCCCGCTGTTTGGTCGGGCCTTGATCCATCACTCTTCTACAGAACAATTCCACCACGTTGATCCATGCACGGGCTACAATGCTTTTCACTTAATCGCGCACTGGAGCTCCTCATGCTTTAGGAATTTAAGATTTTGTCGATGAAAGTACGATGTCTTTCTCGTGGTATGGTATACTATAGTATACTCTTAACGAAAAAAGTGAGTATTCACAACCGTGTAACACCCGTGATATACAGGCATGGATATACAGTATACACCCGCGGTACACAAAACCATAACCTACCTCTGAGGTGGCGAGAAAGCGTAGTGGTATAATCAACAGCTGCAATACCAACGGGTTATGATTTGTTGGATGAAATCCCGATGTATTTCTGATGATACACTGGAAGTAATATCTGGATATATCAAATCTATATGGCACGCCCTGGCAGTAAACCATGTAGCGAAGCATAAATATACTTGTGACGGTTAACATTTCATTCACTGTAAATCCACGGGCGTACAATAAGTGTATTTATGAGATTTCCATCGCAGCGTGGGGTGTAAAGAAGTAAACGTAACTTTCAGGCATCAAATTGTGCTGGTACAGTGCAGAACCATTCCAATGGGTGAAAATACGGCACATACGCCAATCTTTATTCAGATATCTCCTATGGGTGTCGTGGATTGCAATTTCGTGCACCGCACCAAGAACCCCCCTTCAAGCCACTATATACTACCCAGGCTTATTTCTCAATAAGAGATGGTGTATTTGACTCATTTTGACCCAATTTAACGGCGTGTAAGCCGAATTTGGTACGTGAAAGTACTGTCTACCTGATTTAAACTCTACGCCAGGGTGAAAATCTGCGAAATACACGATTTTCGTGTACAGTGTTCTGTGTATGTTCGTTTTCCCCGTGAATAGTTTCAGTTGATTTGATTTGCACACTACAGTGTATGTTCGTTTTCCCCGTGAATAGTTTCAGTTGATTTGATTTGCACACTAAGCAATGGCGGAAATCGGTGAAATACACGATGTTCATTGATATTGTACTTGCTTGGTGTTAAAAACATATTACATGCTTCTGCGAAGATTGATCTTAAACCAGACTGGTCGCGCGTAGGTAGATCGTTCATCCGAACATTAAATTAAGATGGAGCATGTTTTGACACAAGTAGTCTAACACAATATCTAAACTTATTTGAACTTCGTAATTTGTTTGCGACAGCGTTTTAGAGACATGTTACTTAACCGCGGTGTCAATTTCACTATAATGAAAGGTCTGTATTTCCCCAGCATGAGGTACATATATAGAATTACGCTTGCCTTTCACTTGGTGTTGTGAGTAAAAATAATTCACATAGTTCAAGGAGATGGGCACAGTATCCTTTTTCAGACCGTGGCCTTTGAACCTAATAAAGAAGACTTGGTTGAAGGGCTATGTTTAGACCTTAAGATAATGTACCGTATATTTATTCGTGTTCGTATCCATGACGCCTAAATAACCTTCCACAACCTTCTTACATCCTGTCATTACATACCACACCTTTAAAGCGTGTAAAATCTATGTAACGCCCTATAACGTAGTGCGGTCCAATGTGAATTTGTCTTTTGAAACTATGTGATTGGAGGAAGCTCGCGTGAATCTGAATAAAACCTTTGTATGTATCAGTGTGCGTGAGTTACTGCATCGTGCAGAGCATGTGACTTCATTGCCGCCAAATCAAACGGGCCTATTCTGGCAGGATTTTGCATCATGCATTATGCATATGCTTCATCTAACAGACAGCAGATGTTAATGATATGCCGTCTATATATACGTCCATTCTTATCCATGATATCCCCCACGTGGCGTTGGTAACCTTCAGAGGTGGTCAATAACGAAGTACTTGCGCTTTTTTGTAATTCTCAAGCAGATTTTGCGCCATCCGTAAAGTGATCGCGACCAGCACTAGATCATTGTCTACTCTTCTTCATAGTCCAATATAGCATATCTTATAT
>ATSW01009096.1:0-11910 GCA_000444245.1 Botryllus schlosseri | reverse complement strand
TGGAGCCGGAGCCGGAGCTCCACATAAAATTCAGCCGGAGCCGGAGCCGGAGCTGGAGCCCGTTATTTAAGGAGTAGCTCCGGCTCCGACGAATTTCATAAGATGCTATTATATAGCCTATGCAGCAACCACATCTGCTGATTGATCATAATTGAACAGCAGGCCTGAATTTTAGTGCTGTGCACAGCAATGACAAAGAGTAAAGTGCGTTCTAGTGCAACAATGAGGTTATCGACAATTGACAAGTATTCATTATGGTGTCACAAGCCGGCACCTATGTCTTCGTTGCTACATCGGATGTTACTGACGGCTGACAGACTCTAGATTACTATAGATAACTAATCTATGGGTAGATTAGTAATCTATATAGAGCAGGAATGGCCAACCTTTTCGGCTAAAGGGGCACATGTAATTGACGAACGAGTGCGCGTCCACTATAGCCGCGCCCAGCGGGTAAAATTTTGAAAGTTTATAAATAAACTAGGTCAATTATACTATTACTTGAGTATATTGCGGGTCTACTTTATACCGCCCGCTAGGCTCAGTTTGCAAAGACACGACTATTCGGCGACTGGCCACATCGATATCGAAGGTCTCCGATAATATGCGACAATCATTTTGTTCCTACATTTCACCGTCGACGATCTTTATGCGAGCGCAAACGCGAAAAGACTTTCTCCCGTCATTGCGAATACAGTTATAGACTCAACCGGGTAAATTAGGCGTTTTTTTCATTTTCAGTAGGGGGTAGGCTACCAAGCAAGAAATCGTGTGACAATTAAACACGCGAAGCGTGAAGAAAAATTTCACTCCTATTTTAGTTTATTGTAATGTACGACAATTTACTGAAAAGGTGACTGAACCCTGGATCTGCCGATGCGTCGGAACTGATATTTTAGTCATCAACATCCCAAGTGTCGCAGCCAGACTTGTAATTTTTGGTTGGCATTGCAAGTTCACAATCTGAGCAATTCATTTTCGATAATATAATAGGAAATTACCTCGCGGGCCACGCAAAACCCTCTCGCGGGCCACATTTGGCCCGCGGGTTGGCCACCCATGATATAGACAGGCTCATTCAATAATTTCAGAGCCGGAGCCGGAGCTGGAGCCGGAGCAGTGGTAATAATGCGGCTCCGGAGCTGGAGCCGGAGCTAGTGTATGATAGAAGAAAGCTCCGGAGCCGGAGCTGGAGCAGTTTAAATTTACGGCTGCTCCAAAGCCCTGATCTGAACCTCACAAGACAAATACCACCCCGCACGGAAAAATTATATGCCGGTGAAGAAATACCAACATGAAATATTGTGCGTCTTTTAGTTTAGTACGTTTATGCGATTCTACATTTTTTGATATTGCTGAGGTCACGAAATAACATCATGTAACGAAGTCATACCAACGGGTCCGCCCGCCCGAAGATGTTCGATTATTATTTACGGGCCCTACAGTTTCCAAGACACCTCAGTCAGCTCTACCGGCTAATCTGATTACGCGAGCAGAGAGGACAAGAAATTGATAGCAATATAGGCTACATGCAATTCCCGATCTTATTGACCGATTCTATTATGAATCATCGAAAATTTTCGCGCTTCGCGCGTTATCACTAAAGAGTGCAACTAATTTCGTGGTAAAAGCGAACAACGTGATGAGGGGGGAGTAGGTTTATCACCCTATGGGAGCCCACGACCCAAGTACTTTTTTGGGGCCTGACGAAGTGCTGTTTCGTTCCTGCTGACAGGTATACGCCCGGAGATGTTTAATTATTATTATTGAGTGGTCCTACCTTTTGAAACACACCTCACCACGCTCTACCAGTAAATCTGATTACGTGAGCAGAGAGAGGAAAAAAATTGATAGCAATATATATGAAATTCTCGATCATACTGCCCGATTCAATCGTGAATTATACAATTTTTTCGCGCTACGCGCGGTCTGTCGAGAAATCGTAGACACCAAACGGACACCCAATATAGATGGTTATAGTAGCGGTAAAGTGCGTACAGCCTGAGGGGGGTCTGGGGGGCGAAGCCCCCCAGAAGTTGGGCTTATCACTCTATGGGGGGCCCAAGACCTACGTTTTGGGGGAGGCCTGACGAAGTGCTGTTACGGCCCTGGCCCTACTTATAGTATCTGTCGAGAAATAATTGGGTATGAGGTATGTGCAAAACGTATGTTACCTCACAGAATTCGCCTGCTTGACCATGATAGCAAGCAGTGAATGGAGATAAAATATCTCGACGGATATCGCTACACGGTTGACGTATTCTTGCAGAAGCCTTCAGCAAACTATATCTCTCTTTTCTTCTTTGAACTCCGCGCTGCGGCCGTAGGGCCGTATCTTCGAATACCACACTAATCGATACAGTCGCTCCAGGGTTTAGCTGCACGTTCAATACTGCATATTAAAGTGCAATAGCAGTATACATAGCGTCCATGTAACCTGTTTTTGTTTCATGAACAGGAGTTGATGCAAGGATACAAAGCGACTGTTTTCACAGGTGCTTGTTTACGCTGAACAGCAAATTGTCAATCATTGGTCATTAGTATCTACTCGTACTTTGTTGAGTGGTGTCGAGTTGGATAAAAGATTTGCACTCAGCTTTTGAGGCACACGGAAACGAGCGTGGTGACAGCGTGCTGTGGATGTTGTTTATTGTGCAAAATGTCCGAATTCGTTGTGCCATTCCATGTAACGCGGTGAATGTACGTTGGTGTAAACGGCTGCGGCATTTTGAATCATTTCCCATGTGATTTAGGCAGATGATTAAAGTGTTAGCAGCCGGGTGTTCCGGGTCTGTAGTATTAGCCATATGACATCTCGCCGAAAATGAATGTGTGGTGAATGCTCCTGCATTGGGTGACTGTATAGTGTACATGTAAGTCATATACGTGAAAATGAATTATTGAATATAGCGTAGCTGCTGAATATATTGTTGCCTTGCGTTTCTTTCGCAGAAGGTGATCAAGGCTATGTATTCTGACGCGCTGTAATTAGAGATATATAGATTATAATAACATCCTGTTATCTATTCTATATAAACAATTAGGGCTTTCAGATAGCTGAATAGCTATGTTCAGTTTCAAAAAGTAGGCCTATAAAGTGGGAATACGAGATCGATTTGGGAGGCTAATCGGAAGGCACAATATATGATTTTAGTGCCGGCTGCCTGTAGCTTCATGAAATGCTAGGCAAGGGATATAGGCCTTATCAAACACGTACTACGAGATAAAGAGTTCAGATAATAATCTTCTGTCGAATTCGAGCTGCAAAATTGTTTGCCTCGAGTTCAGGAATAAGTAGCAGCCTTGGCAAGCGATAAGACTCCTTGGATATCCAGCTATGTACTGCTGCACCCGTGTCACCTTTCACCGTTTGCACCAATGTTGTTGGTCCGCAAAATTACCAACGACACCGTTCGTGAGATGCTATACGTAGTCCTGCTTGTTTACAGGTCTTCGTGAGCCATGAAATTATGTGACTCATTCGACCTCCTTAGAAATGCCCGAGGTTGTGACATCTGATCAACAAACGCATTTGCAGATATATCATATACTTACTATAGTCGGAAGTTACAAATCAAGTTCTATACTTGCGATTGCAGACTGCCATATAAGATGATACATCTCCAGCATTGTTCATGCGTACGGTTAATTAGTTGAAGTCGATAAAGTTTGTGTTTCTAGACCCTCATACAGAACTGAGAAATATTATACTATCCTTGAGCGGTTGATATGAATATGAAGTCGCTAAATTTCCGTTTCCTGGCCCAAATACAATACAAAATATTACAGTAGCAATGAAGTCGATAAATTTCTGCTTCTTGGGCGCAGTACAATCTCTCTAACAAATATTACTGATGTAATGAAGTCGATAAGGTTCTGTTCATTTTACCCAATCGCAATAAATAACATGTATCACATTGGTATATTTTTCAAATTATCCTACCGTGTCATTTGAAGTTAGAAGCAACAAGGTCCCGTATATCACCATTGATTCATACATTTGTTTTATGAAGCAATATCGATTATACATATAAACGCGTTATGTCTGACTCGTCGTCTCCTCCGTCGCCCACTGGCGTTACGGAGCAAGTCATATTTGGTGGTAGCATCAAAATCAAGAACTCGGACGATGCAGCTGAAGGCATATCTGGATCAAGGTAATTAATTCCGAGCGTGCTTATATGACCTAACGAGTAGCACAAGGACTGGTTTTATTCACGGAATGAATTGTTTACGCGTTGCTGACTACCGTCCCATTTTATAATATTCGGCATTGTTACAACAGAGTTATCCCGGGAAAACTGGCTACCGAGCACTTCGAAAACGAGTACTACGACGAGTATGACTTCTATAATTTTACTCCGGAGAGCAAGCTGTTCCGGCATGCCAGTGGAAAGGGGAGGTAAGGTTTTCAAAAATGAAGCAGCTGCGGAATATGCATTGTATAGTGGATTGACTGTGTTGGCGACTATCGGTAGGTGGCAGGCTTGGGTCACTAGTCAATCCTATTCTGATTCTGCATGTTTCTATGCTCAAATTTTAATGTAATTTCTGGTTTTCCTGCAAATACTACAGAGCTGTATAGTGCGAAGCGAGTCAAGCTTGTACAATGTGCAGACATGAGCCATTCTCGTGCTTTTGAGAAGAAACTCCGACATGATATGAACTAGACTTGTAGAATAAATGTATCAGCGAACAAAGGAACCGTATGTAACTTGTTATTCGTGATATACCCTATCAAGTTGAAGTACAGTAAACTCTATAGCTAGCAACGATAAGCATGTACTCAACTTCATATATGCGTAATCAAATTCATAACATGTTTTCGTATAGCAAGATTCAATTGATTTGCGCGAGACAATTGACATGGATGCCAATTAGGGATGGTGCGAACCTCTGAAAGGTTCAGGTTCGTGTGAACGCGAACCTTTTTGAAAGGTTCTGTGTGAACACGAACGTGAACCTCATGACGTCACGTGGCGTCATATTGCTAATTCCAATCCTATCTTTCAGTGAAGTGATAGCCTATATCGTACAGTGTACAGTACACTGTACACAATACCTAGCGACGACTCGGGCCACATAATGCCACAATGCTGAGGTACATATTGGCGTTTTAAACGCCGCTGAATGTATATCAACTGAGGCAATCAAATGATATAATAATCCCATAAATCAATATTTTCCGTCGCTTAGCCAACAATTTCGACGACGACTTACCAGGGAATAAAAGCTTACGCTACGCCTTAACGGTCTAGCCCAGACCGGACAATGTATTCGGCGTCTGAGTATCGCTACATTGATATCAAGCAGAGTGTAAAAGAGGTTTCTATACTTACTACCGGTTTTACTCAATTAACAAGTTATACAGCAGTAGCCAACACCTCAACCGTACGGATTTGGATTTAATGATACAGTGAACCTATGCAGTCAAGATTGACCCTGAACCCCAGCTAGAATTTTTACATCAGAAAATGATATTAATCTCATTGATTGGTGGAGTAAGCATCATTGCTGACTACGCATTTCGCTCGTGATGTTGTGTGATTGCGGGTCAAGCTCACAGCAGAGAGTCACTAAATGTTCACAAAGGGTAATAAAGCTGGATATTTCGAGCAAACATTTGTAACAAAGCAAGTAAAACTTTTGAAATTGTCAAGGTGCATGGTCGTTTGGTCGTTTACTGTTGATTTTTATACTGCCAGCGCCATGCAATATAATGCAATAAATTTGAACGAAAAATGTCATGATGAAGTGAAAATTATAATATACGCGAAAGGTTCACAGTGCAGAACCTACCAAGGTTCTGTTGTGAACGTGAACCTCTGAATTTCCGAGGTTCACACACAGAACGCGAACGTGAACCTCGCGTTCACACCATCCCTAATTGCCAATCCGTGTTTATTGTTTCTTTTCAGATCAAAGAAAGAAGCCAGCCAGCATAGCTCCCGTCCGAGCCAGTGGGGGATTTTAGCGAAGTTTGAAAACGAATCCAACAATCGCAAGAAACAAGCACGCGCTCGATCGATCAGCAAGTAAACCTTGTCGGGGCTGGAGCTGGAGTAGCATTGATAAACCGGCGTAAGTATTCTTGATTATTACGTTGCAAAGTGGTTGTTGTTCAAAATGAGGTATTCTCCTGTTCCCAGCACCACTTTTCCTCACTAGCTGATAGGGCTTCGGCGATGGCAATTATGTTATATGAATGGACAATTGGGCATTAGAGGTGTTCAAAAATGACTTTTTTCTCAAATTGTACTGGCTACCTGATAAAATTGCTAGGTTACCTAATTTAAGCCTGCACACCAAATTTGATTCAATTCCAACCAGTAGCCGCATTGCTACAGAAGAAAGTTTCTTCTATTTATTATATAAAAATACCTTATAAAAAAATGAAAATTTTCTTGTTCACCTCATGAAATTATTAGGCTGTCTATAGGAAAGATGTTCACCAAATTTGCCTCAATTCCAGCCAGTTGAAGCGGCGATATTGGCGTCTGAAAATTTGGATTTGAATAAAATAGTATTTACGGTGCCACCTATAATAAATAATGAACCCCAATATCGATTCATTCGTCGCTGAAAAATGTTTTCACGTATCGTGCACAGGTCATAGTTCGAAATAAATTGAAAGTGAGGACCATGACATATTTTGTATATAATGTCTGTATTTATTTTGTAAAATATTATTTATTTGTGGTGACTATGCCCGTCGCCCATGTTAGAGGGCACAGCGTTGTACTGACGTAAAGTTTTGAAAACTTGGTTGTTAAACTGTGTTGCTTGACCTCGATATTAAATTCATGCGGCCCGCGGCCTCTATGAAATTTGAAAAGTTTTCCGCGCCCCGTTTGAGTTGGCGACGCCTGCGTTATACCCTATGTAGTGGTTGTATGTGTTTAACTCGCTAACTATTTTCGTCCCAATCGAAAGGCAAATTTCATTGCGCTCATGTCTAAAACGCCGGTAATGAATCTCTATTTTAGTACTTCCGGCGAGCGTGAAGAAATCTTGACAACGGATTCGGAACTTGGAAGACACTGAGCACAGCCCTCCCGGACTTGTCCCTACGTCGCGTGACTTATGTTTTTCATGAGCAGAAGACTATTTTCAATCATTTCCGTGAAATTTTACCGAAACTTGCTGTTTTGGCGCTTGTACAGCTTTGTAATTTGAAATTATACAACATCAACTGTCCAGAGACTTTAAAATCGAAACTATTGGAGGTTGTTGAGTTGTAGGTTAAGAGTTGCGCACATCTCGTATCTTGGGGCCAAGTTGAACTCTATTAAACGGATAGGGGCAGGAAAGGAATCGCTTCTACGTCTCAAATCCCGAGAAACTATACAAATTCAACCCGACAAGAAACAGCCCAACAGGATTCTACTGGAAACGTCTGGAATTATACCAGGATGTCTGTAGCGCCTCGAAAAACCTTCATCAATAGCCCGCAATGAAAAGGACATAGTGTTACCCTATCTTCCTTGTCTAGATATTGGGTTGTAATGTCATCCATGCGAGTCATACTAATAGACTAGTATCCTACTGTTGACTTATAGATAACTAACCTACGGGTTAGTTATCTATAGTTGACTACATCAAATAAGTTGAGCGGGTGGTAAACTATTGACGTTCCCAACAACGCTATTCACAGGCAGGCAGAAAGCTCCTTGATTGACTAGTATAGTTAAAACAAACTTGAGTTCTCGAAAAGAGTACAGCTGCACGTCGACACAGGCTACCTCAGCTATTGCAGCGGCACTTAGCGGAAACCGTTGCGAAGTAGCAGCAGCGGTGATTCTTTCACAGAAGCTTTTTGAATTCTTTAGTTCAAAATGTAGTATAGATGCTCTCAACAAAAACGTATAATGTCCACGAAACGTTTTACGCGCATTTCATGATTGCAAACTGCGTGATTCGTACATCATGCGTACCCCGTACATAGCTAAGAACGGATCTGCTTCTTCTCCCTGGATTTGACTGTATTCTTCGTGATCAAGAGAAACTCATCTGCAAAGTGAATCGATCACAGATGTTGAACGACCCTTCGTATAACTATATAGGCTTCCATATATCCTGAACTGTTCGCTGAATTGAGCCCCTGATTTCTATAGGTAAATTCTGTTAATCGTTGCCACCAGTCTGTCTCTCGGTCAGCGAACGAACAATTCAGGATCAGTGATTCACATTTGACTCACCTGCCATTTCTCTTATGAACTGAAAAATGAACGTGAGCAGGTACAACAGCGCGAAAAGCCCTTTATCCAAGATTACGTACAAGCCGTCCATAACAATTATACAAAATATGCACATTGTCAATTGCGCCATTCGCAGAATCATTATTGACTTTGGCCTACTAGACTGCGCCTTGCACCAGACGCGTCCCGGTCCTTCGGACTGGATGTCAATTTGATATCGATATTTCTAAATAAATTCTCATTGTTACCGCATAATTGATTCATGATCTGTGGTTAATGATCAATTATTATAATCGCCGAATATATTTTCTTCCGCCCAAGACACACAACGTAGACCCTACGATACGATACGCAAGGCACAATGCCAGCGTAGGCTAGATATCTAAGGCGACGTAAATGGGCGATGGACAATGGACAAATTGGACATGGACCAGAGGGGTGCAACCTTTTTGCTAATCACGGCCGCATTTCGAGTACTTATGTAGACTACGACCGCATTCCATAGGGCATATCCGAAATGAACTAACTAGACGCAAAATACCTCCACCAAACTGCCCATGTCCATTTCCAGTGAACTCCGGACCATTCTACTTTTCACTTCGGCCTATACGCACCGAAATCGCGAGTAGTAATGTATGAATAGATCTCGGGAAACGGTTATGGGCGCGAAGCGCGAAGATTTTTCAGATTCACGAATGGATTCCGTCGTTATTAGTAGCAGTATCACATATTTTATATCAAATATTTATCATCACTCAGCCCATGTGATCAGATTCACCGGTAGAGTTGATAAAGTGTGCGCTTTCGAAAATTTAGTTCAAGTTATAAATGATAATGCGTCTTCGGGTGGGCCAATTGTTATTGGTCACTTTGTTACTTGCTGTTATTTCGTGACCCCCATCAGTATTGTCGTTATAGCGGGAAATGGGAATATATTGGAATCCTCAAAATGTACCAGAAACAAATTTCTTTCGTGAGGAGCACACGATTCCGATTCCAGCTCAGATTGCAAAGGGCGCTACTATATTAAAATCGAAGGTTGAAGTCGCATTGAATCGCGCCGGGCGCGAAGAAAATTTCAAGATTAATAATATCTCTCAAAAATTCGGGATTAAATTCGTAATTTCAATTTGCATGTCGACGGGCACCAACGCTTACTAATTGAATTACGCGTCGGCGTCCGCACAACTTCCCTTCCAAGGCCGCAGGTTGCCCATGACCAGTGACCACCCATGACATTGACAATTACAATTATATCCTCATCCCCACGCGGTAGAGTAAACCTGAACTAGATATACCTGCGTAGTTCTTACGGTCGCAGACGAGATACAAACCAGCTATGTTAAACCGAAATGTTAGTTGGTAAAATCCAGTTTTTCGTTGTCTTCACTAGCACTTTGCTTGGCGCTCAATATGCGCGGAGGATTTTCAAGCCTTTTTAATTGTGTAGGCTACTATTCTGAGCTTTTGTACAGTGCGAATTGACGGCCTGGCCTACGAATTTGAAGTCTTACCCACAACAGTCAGTTGACCGAAATTTAAAGCAGCTGAGAAAGGGTCATAACTTCGACTCGACTCACGATTCACCCACTTTTTACGTTTATTCTGTGGTGTCGTTTACGTCGACCACAAAACGGTCCCGCGTATTGTTTGCTGATTACAATGGGGCTGGATTGTATTTTTCCGATAAACGTTCGCAATTTAAAGGCATACACAAAAACACGCTGTCCAATTTCGCACTTTCTATCGAAATGGCTGTCACGAAAATCTGGTTCACCAATTTCTGTAAGCACGGGAACGTGCCTTTAAATCAGAGGAGAAAGGGTATGGGCCGACCAATCGTAAGACGACCAGGTATTCGGCTAATTGAATAAATGACTGTGACATTTAGAAAGTCTTCGCGACCCACCGGTTTGGAAGCACTGATCCCGACTCTAACTATCAGTCTATAACCCACATGCGCAAGTGCCGCATGCTCCGCTCATATGTTCTCAGATCAAATTAGATTATCGTAGCCCAAAATCATGCATTAATTTATGAGTTACCAAATCAAATTAATGAGCCATAACCATACAATTAGAAGTAGAGCATCACATTTATTTCCAAATTAGACTAGTATAATAGCTACACAGTTTACTTGCGAATTAGCCGATGTCGCGAACACCTGGAAATTAAATCGTGTTCATTCTCGTCAGCACGTTTCGCACTGTGCAGCAGACATGGGGTGATTACTTCGTGAATGTAATCGATTGCGATTACGATTACTTCGGAATGACGCGATTACGATTACGATTACGATTACAGCAAAATCAGGAAGTAGTCGATTACGATTACGATTAGAAAAGTAATCACGATTACTCACGATTACATTTATTTTGCATCTTAGAAGTTATATTGGAAGACAATATATGGATTGCGCTGAAAAGGCCTAATGAGATAACACGATAACGATAATTGCTTGTTATGTCATAAAGTACNCATTGCCTATTTTATAGAGGACGATTTATCGCACCCAACGATTTGCATTCTTGCGAGGTCCACAACTGCCGCACCCCAAATTTCCTAATANGNTGACGATCGAGCTCGAAGGGGACTCAAAAGTATTCCGTAAACCAACACAAATTATTGACTATTTGCGAGAGATTTCATGAACTTAAAAATTATCTACGAGCATCGCAATTTAAATGTCTCTACTAGATAGCTTGATTTTGAAATACATACGCCAANAAAAAAAGNATGCATAATTTGTAGTAATAGGCATTTAGATGCCAGTCAATACCGCGCAACGTCACACCAAANCACATATGCAGTTTCGGCCAACATGCGAATCCACGAAGTGTGCTACTAATGAAAGACATATAGGCCGAAACCGAAACTTNGGGTANGTGTCCATTGTCAATAGCCGNGCTGGNTGGGCGTGACTAATAGTCCGGTCCTTCCNATCTGAGCCCACAATGCAAATGCCACCCGGGCACCCACGGAGCATTAAAGACANGGCAATTAGTGTGTGCGTCTCACGCAAGTATTTNTTTNAGTCTGCTACGTTTGGNCCACAACAATATCTTTTGATTATANAACAGACCGGAGGTCACGAATTAACAACGATACCCTCCTAAAGTAACTAATTATTACAAGATACCAGATTTTATAGTTATGAATTACGTGCCTCCAGCTCTTCAGGTAAATCTGACCATCGGGGGCTGAGAGAGGATTAAAAATGAATAGTAATATGATGCAATTACCAATATTATTGACGAAATTAAATCTTCAACTTGAAAATTTACTATCCTATGGGGGCCCAAGAGCAACGTTTGGAGTGGGGGACGATTTGCTTTGTTTGTCCTGATTTTTGCTACATGCCACGCTAACATTGTGTATAAGCCGATGGCTATGGCGGCAGGCCCAAATGTTGAGTACGGAATTGTGAAATAACGATTAGCGCCCGTTTCAAGTAGAATCATATGAGAATAAGAGAAAGTAAACACAAAATTCTGCCTACAGCTTGATTCAGATAATGTAATGTAAGCGGCCATTACGAAAACCAGCTCGGTTATGATATATATCAGAAGCTGTTGATTTTAATGCTTCGTCTTGGAAACCGTAATGTTTTATTTGACGAGTAGGCTACAAAATTTCAAACCTTTGTCCGGTGTACGTTCGTACTACATAGGCCTACTGCTCGCCAAGCAGCAACGGTCAAACCGCGTTTAAC
>ATSW01009095.1:0-11671 GCA_000444245.1 Botryllus schlosseri | reverse complement strand
CAGTTGTATCATAGTGTCCTATATGGTGTCGACACATGCAAATCTCACGCCTCAGTGAAATTAATTCACGTCACAATTTCCATTTGGCTACAAGCAATTTGACGGTCATTTTTAACCGGCTTTCTGAGCATTAAATTCGGTAAAATGGGTATCAATCGAAAGCTGACTCTGCACTGATTACGAAAATATAAATTTTATTCCGCTCGTGGCCCTGGAACCCCCCACACTCCCACAATCATCCTCGAATTTTTCATTGTTATGGTGATTGACATTAGGACGCAGCAATGCTGTCTGGCGAAACAAGAGAGTAGCTCAAGAGCAAAAGAGCCAGACAGCATTGCTGCGTCTCAATGCCTATCTCAATAACAATGAAAAATTCGAGGCTGATTGTGGGGGCTCCAGGGCCGCGAGCGGAATAAAATTTATATTTTCGTAACCAGTGCAGAGCTAGCTTTCAATTGATATCCGTTTTACCAAATTTAATGCTTGGCAAGCCGGTCAAAAATGACCGTCAAATTGCCTGTAGCCAAATGGAAATTGTGACGTGAATCAATTTCACTAAGCCGTGAGATTTGCTTGTGTCGAAACCATGTAGGACACTATGGTTGTATACAGTGCACAGTACACCCTACGATAAAACTTACGAAGATTCACGTTCCACGGTTACAGTGTCACTCACCATAGTGTCCTACAGGTGTGGACTCAAGCAAATCACACGGCTCACTGCGATTGGTATACGTCACACTTTCCATTTGTCCAAAGACAATTTTACGGTCATTTTTGACCGACTTGCCCAGTGCGAAAATTGATAAAATTGCATCAATCCAAAGCTACCGCCGTAGTGATTGCGAAAATCTAAATTATATTTTGCTCGTGGTTCAGGAACCCTCCAAAATCAGCCTAGAATCTTACATTGTAACGAAGTTTGGTATTGCGTCGAAAAATGCCGTCTGTAAACAGGTGAGGAGCAGCGCAAACCGAAAGGGTATTAATATCGCCCGTTCCTTCGCAAGCGATTGAGCATTGGCATTCTCATTCTCGTGTGCACTTGCTCCTGAGCTGCGCCGTAGTATTCCAGATGGCATTGTTACGTCACAATACCAAATTCCGTTACAATGCAACATTCTAGGCTGATTTTGGTGAGGGCTCCGGGACCACGAGCAGAATAAAATCTATACTTTCGCAATCAGCACCGCGGTAGCTTTCGATTTAGAGTTTTATCAGTTTTTGCGCTCGGCCAGCTGGGCAAAAATTACCGTAAAATTGCCTTTTGCCAAATGGAAAGTGACGTAAACCAATCGCAGTGAGCCGTGAGATATACTTGTGTCGACGTCATTGTAGGACACTATGGTGTCACCCATCCGCCTATGTAAGGTAATGAAAGCTGACCTTGTTTTTAAAGAGACCTGCTCTACACGATAAAACGCTGGGATATACCTGCAAATAGGCAAGGAGCATTAGTCGAGATATCTAGCCGACGAAACATTACTATACGAAGGTTGTGGGGTGACGGCGTTTTGAAAGTTGGACAAATTTTGAAATTCGGAGAAGTTTTGTAGTATCACTGGCTTTATTGTAGGTCGCCAGTCCATGGCGTAAAATTGCCGTGGTACAGGATACTGCCAAGGTCAACATATATCTTTGAAGTGTGGCTACAGAAACAGTAATTTAGTTGGGCCTGATTTCGGCGTCGCAATGGGATACTATGAATCGCGTCGATGGGTCGTTTATATGCATCAATTGGTGTGGGTGTGAAAGCCGAAATGTTAATCGCGACTATGTCCTTGAATTAATAGCCGACGAGCACTACGTTGATAATCTTGAAAATCCACGCATCGCGTTTGCAATTTAATTCATGTGCTGATCTGAACATCATAAGGCCGATGTCTGTTTGTTTTCTGTTTACAGAAGCTAGTTTGCCGCATATGCAGTTTCGATGAATACTACGCAATTGCGCGACAGCATTACGTGATGTTTATTACCTCTCCAATACATCGTGTAAGCTATAGAGTAATAAGACAGTAGAGACTATTATTGTATACTGCATTATATGCTATTTAAGGTTGATACTCGGCAAGAATCCGTCAGCAAGATTTGTCATAGATCGCAGGTTTTGTTCGTTCGCATGCAAGATAGATGGCCTAGTTGGTCTGGATTATAGTAACATTACTGTAGCGTGTATACACGGTATTTAAATTTGGATGTTTCATTTGAAAATTCCGTGGAGTCTGGATTGTTTTTAGCTGCTGACTTGACGTTTCGTATCGACGCTGATGGTGCGAAAATTGGTGACGTCACAATGTCCGAGCCAGGCCTCAGAGTCACACACAGAGCCGCGCATTGTATGACAATGAAGACGGGCGGGCGGGAATATTATTATTATGCTAATTTCGAATTGGGATGGCGTAACAAATTATTGGATGCCGATTCTGTACCGCCGGAGAGAGCGTCTTTATGCTATCTTGGTAGGGCATTTACTGACGTTCGCTCCCGTTGAAAACCATATCCTGGATTAACTTGGCACTATAAGTACGGGATATTTTGTTCGCTGCATCATGTGAGGAAGCGCAGTGATCACTGTACATGTATTGTACAATGTGTACAGTGTGTAAATGAAAACAAGACAAGCACGAAAACTCAATGAGTACTGACAGTACCCAGAAATCCAACTTCCAGGTTATATGAAGATATAATGAGAGATCTCTTTAGTTGAACTCGCAATCTCACAGGTACCGCAATCTTCGAGTACAATAAAACAATTTTGAACGGAATATCGGCCCGCATTCATGTGTGGAGGAAACTGATATCATAAGCTGTTACAGTCATGGGTACATATTGTGTTGTTTTTACCTAATAATATCAGTCAGTCTTTCTGACTGGACGCGGAAGTGCCGCTTGAAGCGTCCTCTGTTATGTAGTGGGATTTATGATCGCGAATATCTCTTCATCTCCGATTGTAATATAACAGTGCAGAAATCATGACCTCATGCGGAGAGAGAACTGAAACTATACGCCATCCAGAGTGGGAATGTGAGTGCATTGCACGCACTCATCGCTAGTCGCTTAAGGACTTTTGGCTCGTATATACAGACCTATGATTTGTAGTTATTTCTGCAATGATTTAGGTTGGACGTTTTTTAGTGATGCACAGTGTTTCTATGCCTACCATTTTACGCCAGAATCAGAGGTGGTCGGTAACGAAGTACTTCTACTTTTTGAAGTACTTGAAGTAGATTTTTTCTGCTCGCACTACTTATTAAGTAGTTATGATTTTAGACTATACTTCTACTTGACATTTTTCAGTTTTATAGGCAAAATACGTGTAGAATACCTACTTACTTACTTACTTGTGAACCAGCACTACTACTTCTACTTGAGTAAAAATTCCGGCGTTACTTCTACTTCTACTTGAGTAGCGACGGTGACTACTTTGACCACCTTTGGTCAGAATCTACGTAATCTTTCTCACGTAAAGTCAGATATAGGCCTATTACCTACATAGTACAGTAAGGTTTTTTGGACTTGTAATAAATTCAAGGTGAAATTGTGGTGCTCAATGCGCAGTCGGGATTCGAATATTCATGGACCTGACATGGTCATATTAGTGCAGATTGCGGGGGACGAACGCGAACCGTCGGTTTACGCCAAACCCAACAAACAAGAGGATTCATAAGACATGGCCTGGTTCACTTTCACATTAGTCAGTGGCCAGTAGTGTTTAGACACGAAATCTAAGGACGTCATATTCGTTATAGCTTGAATTAAACGTTAGTTTCCAGTTAAAATTCACGTAATCAAAACCAACTTCTACAAGAGTATATATGCATTTCTATAAGGTAATGGGGCCTAGAGCGTGCACTGTGCGAACGCATCACAAGAAGGAAAAAGCGGTGGACAGTTGGACAATAGGTCGTGGGTTCGAGTCCGGCCGAAGTCCCTATTTCTGTGCTGTGGATTATCCAGGCTCCTCATACCCATACCCACCCGATAGATCCGGGGAAGAGGTGTCTTACAACATATTAGAACAAACGAGGGCCGTGCCGTAAGTCCGCAGTTCAGGAATCGTATAAAAGAATACCATTCTGGTGTAAAATGCCCGTTTCGGTTAATGTCGAAAGATAATGAAGAATACCAAAGCAATAAAAGAAACAAAAAATCGGACATAAGGTAATGCGGAAAATGCAACGATGTATTATGGTCTTATTTGTTCGCATGATGATATCTAATTATGTTAAAGAATGTTTCATCGCCACCTTTCAAACCATACGAGTCACAACACCAGTCGCACAAATTAGCTTCGGCCGGCCACCAGCTCATGGCTGCTGGTCACGAAATTTCGGAGATGAATCAGACTGTAATGATTGTTAGTGTTTTGTTACTTGCAAGCCCGGTGAATCAGCAAGGTTTCAACTTGTTTGTAGCAGCCAGAGATTTGGTGCTTTGAAACAGTACTGTACTCCATCTCTAGCACTGTACTTGCGACAATGGTTCTGATTTTCGACATCTCGCAGTATACTTCAGCAATTGGTGATGTAATACCAACCAACATCTGTCTGCTACTAGCAAATATATAGATAAGGATGGATTCGCAATAGCTCGTTTTAGATAACTACTGACGGGATTACGTTTGTAACTTATATGAATTTCAAGCATTATTTCAACATCAGTCATTTTGCGCTACCTATGACATTGCGATTTCGTGAGTTGCTACACGGTATCGATCTGGAATATCGCAGGATACGCCTTATTAAACTAGTTCGCTTAGCAACTCATGCAACAAAGCTATATTCAGCACAATTACTTCTGCCTGTGTATATACACTCGTACAATTATTACTATTGAAAAGTATATTCATATTGAAATGAGCCCGAATATTTTCGGCTGACGGTGGTCCTGGGGCGGGGGGCAATTTTATAATTTTTCCAGTGGGCCACAAGCTGAAAAAGTTCAGTTCGGGAACCACTGGTGTAAACGGATACGTTCATTCAGAATATTTGATTTGTAAGAGTAATGAGTATATAGCATATAGAATTATAGATAGAAGGGTAACGATACGTTCCCCTTTAGGAGAATCTGTACTCTTTTTTCATGAAATTGAAAATGTCCTCGGAAGACGCCTAAATGTCTTCCTTTTTGGTAATTCGTCCTCCCTTACAGCTTTTACAGCTAGGCGAATGGACAGGGTTATCTGAAAATAGGCATACATCACGCGAAATAGGTAATGCAGACGTTCTAGGCAGGGGTTCTCAGCCCTTTCTTGGCCGTGACCCATTTTCCGGTTTACAAATGTGCTGTGGCCCACCTGATATCTTAGAGTCATAATCTTGTTTAATGCGTGGTCATGGTCATGGTCATGGACGATATGCCTATTTCTCTAATATATGCGCATTTTTCTTTAACTGATGATATTTAAATCTCGATCTCCCGGGATATGAAATCGCGCGAAGCGCGAAAAAAGAATTTCAAGTTGAATAAATATCCTCCAACAAATGGCCAACGAAATAATCTTGGGCCCTTCGAGTTCCCCCAATTGGGGGTGTGGGTGCGGCAGTTACGGACCTGGTAGATCATAAGCTGAAACTCCTAAGTAGATTATTTTCGTCCGCTGCTCCATTCGCGTCGCGAAACACAATGAACAGATCCCCGCACTGCGTGATTGGGACTTTAGTGATACTATTGTGGGGAATATTATAATCATTCTGGACCAGCATCGAACAATTCATTGGTGAATGGGGTACTACAGAGAAGTAAAAAAAGATTTTTCAATATGCATGATGTACTTTGTATGTCTTGCACCAAAACAACTGAAGTTGCGATGTCAGAATATTCAATCCAATGATACAATCAATTCCTGTGACTCTATCGTTATGTACAATGATTTCCAGGCCGGACATTTTAAACCGACTTCAAAGATTAATGCGCTCCGATAAATCCTCAATCCATTAAGATTCGTTGCGGTGGTGCAGTATACCTCCGCCAGAAGTTGCTAATAATTTGCAATTATGTCTATTTTTAGCTTACAATAATACGGCCTGCCGAAGTACAGTAAATCTGTACATCAATTGCACTTCATTGCGAGTTTATTGTATACCCCTTTCAACGGCATACGACATATGACCCCGCCGGAATACCTGGTTACTTCAGCATTATATTCCAGTTATTATACGCTTGAAATTATTTTAGTTGCTGTTAGCCGTAGGTTGTCGTAGCCAGTAGAAAAAGCCACCGTTTCTCCCTAACGTTTTCCATTTGTACGCTGACTTCATACGTGCCACTTCGTTTAATAAGAGTCGGATGAAAAGCTTTATGTAGCCTACGTATAATTATATATTACGAATATATTTTTAGCGAATAACATAAGAAATATAACTAAGCTTATATTAATTCTGAAATTTTCTTAATAGCTCTGTGACCTCAAAATGCTCTGTGGCCCACCCTTTGAGAACCCCTCTAGCGGGTCATTCGGGAGTAGATTCAAAGTAGCAAAGTTACGACCTTTTTTTTGTCAACACAACAAGATTTCCAGTAAATATTACAAAATCAGCAGTTTTCAGTTTCGGTAAACTGACTTTTATGATTTTAAAATAGTCCCCTTCTTTTCCGAATTCCAAAATATGGCAACTCTAATAGATGGGAAGATTACGTGATATAGGAACGAAAACGTTAACATTAACCCCTAATAACATGTTACTTAGGGTGACTATATATGTCCTCTTTTAAGAGGATTTGTCCTCTTTTTTAGAAAATTTAGGTCAAATGTACGGGGTAATTGGACTGAGATATAGGAAATCAGCGCTCCAGCGGCTTTTTCGGGACTTGAGACAGAACCAAATGACTTTTTTTAATCAACCAACCACAAACTCGGGAAAATTATTGACCAATTTTTCCGGATTTTATTTCAGTATTGTNAGTCTGAAAATTTTGAAAAAGTGTCCTCTTTTCCGATTTCCAAAATATGGTAACCCTAATGTTACTACGATATAGGATTTTCGGGTTGGGGAGATTTTATCATGCCAATATCGTCACAAACGTTTTATGATATCATAANTGANTATACTGACACCACCACTGCGAATTACTCATCTCCGTGTAGTATGCAACACTTTCACGGTAGAGAATAATATACGATCCGACCGAATGACTTACAATCACGATTGCGCAGTAGATTACGTCACTGTGAGATATTCCTCGAAAATCAGTGTCATTGATCCGGTAATTCGTGTATTGCCTTAATATACGCTATATNCAATTTATACATTGATCAATTTAGCAAATTAGCTTACACCNCTAAGCCTGTTGAGTTGTGGTATTTAGACGGGGTTCAAACCAACCTTAGGGGTTCGTTGAGTTAGTCTGTCGGTTCCGGATGAGTTCAAGACACACCCTAATCTAATCCATTCATTCAGCATGAGACACTCTCGTCTTGGCCATTATTGGCTGCAGGAAAATAATTGGGACGATAGTCGAATGTGACCGTTTTGGTGATAGGCGTATATGACGNGTGGAGTGGCGTATGCNNGAAAGGAAGTTGAAACCCCGTCNTTTTGATATTCCTATTCTATATCTCCAATATTTACTAACTCATTTATCAGCAATTCGTATCACGTGGTTGCGAGTCACTTTAGCATTTGAGAACTGGTCTCTGAAAGGGAACAGTAGAATCACCCTGATTTGCACTAAATATATCCTTTTGTTTGTTCGTGCTCATCATGTTATAATGGTTTTGTTCTTTAACACTGCTGTTGATGCACAGTTCATTTTCTGCATCATTATTCTGTAATATATTATAGACGTGTAGTTGGATGTGCAACGTGTTTGATTTGTAGCTTAGTAACGGTGAAGAACTGCTGCTGTTAAGTAATGATGACTGAACCTTCTGTTTCGCTTAGGGATACGAGCACTGTGGTGGTAGAAACAACTTTTCTCTATCAAAAAGTAGGCAACATTATCGGATCCTTATTTTTATAGTATTGGATTTTAATCAACGGGTAATACGTGTAGCGCGAGGGTGGATTTGGCAGAACAAAACTGATATAGACACATTGGTATTTGCCACTTATGAGAAGTTGCTCACTACAATCCTTCGATTACGATACACGAATTTCACATTCAAGGATTTATTGGAGAATTTCCCTTTTGCGTCACACCGTCACATTGAGTATCTTCTACAATCGAGCGTGAACTGGGCATGTGCATATATATATAGCCTATTATATAACAGCGAGCATGTTCGAGAGATTTTAGCGGCGGGTCGCTGTCTTACAACCNANGTCTTGAATANTACGTATTTTCAAGTGAAAAAATATTTTTTTCAAAATCACTAAAGGTATATCTATACGAATAAAGCCGCTTGGACCGAGTAAGTTGTCCTTTAACTCTGAACTAGCGGAATATGCGGAAAACCGAACATTCGGTCGCTGACGTTTATAGCATAGTAGCATACTGGAGCAGCACCACCATCCACCCACCATACTTCGGCGTAACAGCGGCCTCCCCGTGAAAATAACGGAATATTTAATATCAGAAGATAATGGTGAACTTAACCTTAACGGCATAAANCTTCTCATTCGTAATGCGGTCACAATNCAATAATATAGTAAAGTGATAAAANGAGAAGGGCAAAATAGATCCTTACACCCTAGCAGTTCAAGTGCGAGAATTGGGAAGCCACAAGACTGAAGAGGGTCATGATCAACTTACGCCACCACTTTTGACTGTTTAGTCCCAGGTTCTGATGGTGGTAACTCAAAAAAGTCATCACTTTCAGCAAAGCCTCAATATCACGACCCCATTGCCAGCGATGACCTTTTGCTGTAGTCATTAGCTTCCCAAATAATAATAATAAATATCGACCTGGTGTAAATGAGCACAGTGTAGTCGAAACAGCCTGAATACCGAAACAACACCTTCCCAAATTGTAGCCGGAATTTGGATGCTCTCAATTTTTGTAATATGCCGGCGACGACCCTCTTTTTTCGAGGCAGCGCTGAGCATTCCGACCAGCACTCCCGCGGTTAAGAACCAATATCATATATTATAGCGGTATTGCTAGCGTGCCAGGGTCTGGACTATCCTGTTGTAAACAGCATGNAANTGACCTATCTGATATTCATATATCTTGCAGGCATATAGATATATTTATATACTACAAATCAGTCAATATGTCACGCATTGCGGGAACGATCATATTCGGAGTTGCCTTAGCATTGAACGTCGGTGGAGTTGTGCGGTTCTTAGACGAAGACCGGCGAAATGTAACGGGTAAGTAATGGCGGTAATTGCGATTACATATCGTGAGGTTTATTTCCATGCGTAAGTTACAGTTTATTCTTATTCCAGCCGCTCTAGATGGCTGGCATTTCTGGATCGTCGTTTATTCGAACATCTTCGGTGAAATAGGATTGCTCATAGCGATTATCCGAACCATGAGGGGTCAAAATGAGAGCGCAGAAGGAATTAAAGGTCGAAGCGGGGGTTTAATCGGAATAGCGTCAGGTTAGTAATCAGCACAAAACAAGATTATCGACCTGAAAGTAATACTGCTACTGAAATTTTGTGCCTGTGTCGACTCTCGATCGTGAAGTCTCAATCGTGCTGGTCGAGGTACATTTGCATAGCCTGTAGGCCTATGCTTCTTTCTGATGGTCAGGCCTATGTAATATCGTTGTTGAAAATGTGTTCGCACCTACTGAAATTTCATTCCCACTGCGCTCATTAAGGCTTTATGGATGTGATGCATTTCTGTAGCAATCCATGTTTTCTAGATCTAGCCGCGTGTGAAATGCACATTTCCTGCGAATTTACAGTTTTACCTCGTTTTTATAATGAATCATGCTGTGTCAGGATGACTCAATTCATGACTTGACCTGACTTTGACTCGAGTCAAAATGTGCAATGACCTGAGATGACTCCTGACTCGAAAGTAGTGACTTGATCCCAACACCGGAATTATGTAGCTGGGTAACAAACACCGGGGTACCGGGATAAGAGCGAAACCCGCCTTTGTGCGAGTGCGGAGCATGGACCGGAGCCGGAATGGATATCCGGTCGGATATTTTTTCAATTTTGGCCGGAGCCGGATCAGTACTTTTTTGATCCGGCTAGAATCTTTATTGATAAACATAACTTTTGTAACTGAATAACTACCAACCAAGCACACGCAAGTAACCCCAAGCCAGTGCGAAAATAAACGAGCCATATTTATAAATTCACGGAACCAGCGTACCGTGTAGGCCGGACTTTTTCATTTTTAGCCGGAGCCGGATCGGTAATTTTTCTGATACGGCCGGAGTAGGACCAGAGAATTTGTCGATCCGCTCCGCACTATTTTGTGCTCTATAACTACAATGTTCGACTGTGACTCCATCTACTTACATATTCGTGACGAAGAACTCTTGACATCTCGTCATTGTTGCCACTCCGCCCTACCTCGTTATGCATATACATAATTAGAATTAAAACATGTGCTTGTCTCACCTGAATTCCCACCGACTGCAGCACCCACCTTAACTGTAATCATTTTCGATTTACAGGAGTATCAATAATGATCGGGTCTGCTTATTTCTCACACAATCTGGGCTTGGCAGTCGGATCCATTGGTGCAACGTGCTGGATTTCATTCGTTCTTACGATACTGGCTAGCGGTCTTATCCTTTATTCTACCAAAGGAACACACTATCAACTGCATGATATGAATGTCTGATTTCTCCTATTATGCTTTCGTGATTTAAATATTTGATTTACAATGCTTCTGCCATTCAGCTACTCTATTTTTGCTATACAGATATTGATATTATAATGAAGCTAGACACATTCATTTGTGAAAAAGGAATTTCACCGCGTTACAAGACCAACTATACGGTACTGACGATATGGCAATAGGCTAGGCCAGTGCTCTTCAACCTTTTACGTCGTGGTACACCCTTTTAACGTTTTCTCAAAACTCGTACATCCCTGACCATACAATACACCGATAACGTAGAAAGCCGCATTTCGATTGCATATACATTACGCCCACATTCCAGCGTGGAGTCTCCATAGCCCATGGAAGACAAATACTCATGTGAAATTGGCTACTGAGAACTCTGCACAGCGGAGATCCCTTGCGGTGTTCTGTGCCTTCACTGATTTCTTGAGATATGCCTTGCGTAAATTTTCTAATCGTAGAAGCAATACATGCCAGCCCGCTTTAAATATCTAATATCTAATATATGTACCAAAATCGCGAGTACAAATGTCAGGAAAAGATACTAGGATTACGTGTGTATAGTCGTGCGGAGCGCGAACATTTTCCCCCTTGAATGGATTTGGTCGATACTGTTGGTAGTTTCACATATTACTGTCAAAAATTTATCCATTTTCAACTCACGTCATCAAATTAACCCGTACAGCTGATGGAGGGGTGTCTTCCAAAATTTTGGGCACAAAATTAATGATGATGCATGTTCCGGTTTACTTTGTTGCATGCTGTTATTTCTTGACCTCTCATCAGGATTGTTTGTATTGTTATATTATTGCACATTAATGGCAGTGGTGCTAATCGCCTGTTTAGGATTTGTGCTCCACGACAGTTCATTTGTTAAAGCTCAGTGTCTTTTCTTTGGGTAATGAGTAGGGATGGTGTGAACCTCTGAAAGGTTCAGGTTCGTGTGAACGCGAACCTTTTTGAAAG
>ATSW01009094.1:0-10558 GCA_000444245.1 Botryllus schlosseri | reverse complement strand
AAATATTTCTTTTGCAGTTGTGTACTCTTTAATGCTGTTTTTTTGTATTTACCGTCCTTGGAAAATGTTGAAGTTATCAACAGTGCGCGCTACGGATACGGAATCACGCAAAAACGTAATCTTTGTTAGTACAGTTTTAAATCAGTAAAGTATGGGCCGAAGTACCCAGGAACAGTATCAGTTGTCAATATTGATCGGTCTATTATAGGATTAGCAGCGAAGTAACCAGTTGCAAAATCACAAAACGCCTGCCTCCCGTACCGGCAACGGTATCGATCAATGCACTCTTTCGTGTCATGGCTACGGCCGCACACTCGCACAGCCGTCTACTTCTTTCCAAATAATTGTTATGCATGGCGGCCATGCGTCTTTCAACGCCCCTTCGCAGCCGGCGTTTCGATTATGATTGACTAATATGGTGGAGGTTATCGCGTGATCCCGTATTTAAGGCTGTATAATATACTGTACAGTACGCTCTACGTGCTTGGCGTTTGAAATGAATAAAAAGGGAAAGCAAATTATGTTGAGTTATAAGTGCAGCGTCTTATACACCAATCGGTTATTATCGTTCCAGGCGGAGAGCTAACTGACCCAGCAACTGTGTGCTGATGATGTAGCGCAGCGCGGGGGCGAATGCAACATTCAACGTTGAATCAGAGATTCATTTTTGAAAACAATATCCCCTACATCCAAATCTGAATTTGTCCTGGTACCTCCCAAATTTCGATCCTGGCTACACCTGTGTGTTGCTGTGTCCTTATATAATTTGTCTTTAAAATTAGCCGACCTGGTGTATTAAAATACATCGAGGGTTTCTTTTGGAGCATCCCAATTTTCGATATTTCTCGTGGGTCAACATATCCTACAAATTTAATACAGTAAGCCGCTGATACGCGTAACTATAAAGTAAATTGACTTAACATCTTTATGGTGACGTCACAATCTCGATATTGTATCGTTCCGACTCTGGCTTGTGTTGACAAGACACCTCATACTGATTGTGCACTGCGCAGCTACGCGCACTAGGGCTGTTCAAAAATAACTTTTTTTCCCCGATTCAAGCCGGTCACCTCTTAAATCGTCAGGTTGCAGTAGAAAACCTTGCTCACCAAATTTCACTCGATTCCAACCAGTAATGGCCTCCGCAGATCCAATTAAAATTTTTAATTTATTATGGAAAATTAAAAAAAAAATTTCCAAATTTTTCTGCCAACCCCATGAAATTGTTGAGGTGTCTTCAAAGACGTTGCAAAACAAATTTGAGTCGATTCCGACCAGTAGAAGCGGAGTTATGTGAGTTTTTCGATGATATTCCCCGGATTATCCTTGATCGGTGGATAATCCGCGATTTGTCAACGAAAAACTCACATAACTCCGCTTCTACTGGTCGGAATTGACTCAAATTTGTTTTGCAACGTCTTTGAAGACAGCTCAACAATTTCATGGGGTTGACAGAAAAATTTGGAAAATTTGTTTTTTAATTTTCCATAATAAATTAAAAATTTTAACTGGATCTGCGGAGGCCATTACTGGTTGGAATCGAGTGAAATTTGGTGAGCAAGGTTTTCTACTGCAACCTGACGATTTAAGAGGTGACCGGCTTGAATTGGGGAAAAAAAGTAATTTTTGAACAGCCCTAACGCGCACTTATTGTGACTTGCACCAATTACTGTGTCAGCCTATAGATAACTAACCGTAGTCAGCCGTGTCGGAAACAAATATCGTGGCCAACATCTGCCGTGCCTATGAATTTAACTGACACGTTTACTATTGATTGGTTTAGGATCGTATGATGACAACTTGTATCTTCGCCTGTATCTTCGCCCGACCATTATTTCGTTGTAAAATCCATATCAAATTTGTATTTCTTTGAAATTGCAATGAGAAGACGTATGCCAAAACAATGACAATGGAGAGGAACTCATTCACTAACGTCGTCCGGTATTTGACCAATCATGGTATTTCTGAAATTTTCAACATTGATCTAGACTAGGAACTTGCTAAATATCACACTACGCCAGACACACGCTGCATGCAGGACCGTGATATCGCTGACAGATGCAATAGGCGAAATGATTCAATCGGGGCCTACGATACTTACAGGCCCCGATTCAATCGTACTTATATTCTCCCATTCGGATTAGTTCACGACGCGAAATAACCCCGATAAGTCGTCGCCTACGTTATATGCACGGCGTATTTTAGTTGTCGCTCATCGCGTACATACTTTGTTTTCGCTTTGTTACCGAAAATTGAATCTGTCCGCCACTAAAACTGAATGATTGATCTAAATGTATTGAAATGTAGAGTATATTTTTGGTACACACCGCTGTAACTGCTATTATTTTAGTAGCTGTCGGCAACACCATCTTTTTATGACCGTAAACACATTATTTCCTCCTTCGTAAGAGTGGCATACCAGTACCAGCGTTTTCGTGGTTTAGACAGCATGGGTAGCGCACGGTGTGTAAGCTACTATTCAGCAATTACAAATTCCAATTGCAAAAAAGACAGGTAGAATGTTAAGATCACTAGTAATATTCATGACAATTAAAAAAACGCCTTTATGGTTCGCAGAGTCTCAGATTTATTACCCATATATTACTTCATGAATTCACGGGCCCAGACACTAAAGTTCCTGTCGGTTGGCAGCATGTGCCGTTTTATGTAGGGCTGTACTAGTGTATACTTTGGGAAATTATCGCAGGGGGGAGGGGGTCGTATTACTAGGGGAAAGTCCCAATTAGTTTGGCGTATCATCCACATTTACACATACGCGGAGTGTACAAGAGTCGCTTCAGATCCCCTCGTTTACATACGCCCAAAGCTCCACTAGAAATTTCTACTGCTGTGATGGTAAGTTAGCCTATATCACGCCAGAGTGATAGCTTTCGGCGATAGCTGTATGTTGGCGACAGTGTCGTCACTTGTGTGCTGTGCGCCGAGTTTAGTTTTCTTGTAATGCAGTTCAAGTTAATCTACGCAGCTACAGTATAATTCCACGCCAATTACTGGAAGCGAGCGGGTAACATCGTGGACATTTCCGTATATTCACCGCGGGGACAACCGTGTTACAGTGGCTCGTATAGAACTGTTTCAGTGATGAGAATCATAAATGACTATATTGATAGCTAGCTACTGAAACTCTCAAATAGAGATCGACTCACGTGACTACATTATCGCTACGGCGAAGCATGGATAGATATCACTACGACAATTCATTGGTTATTTTAGTTCACGTGCGAATGATCATCATTAAGAGAAGATACAATATATCTGTAACTTTACCTGATGTGATCACGAACCATTTACATTATCGGCTTAATTTATACCATAGATATGCGATGCAAAGAGCAGGGATGCATGTTTGGGGTATCTGTAATTGATTTGAGATTCGCCAACTTGATTGCTACGGTAATAGTCTACTATTTTTAAATTCGAATGCATGGCTGTAATGACCCGAGTCATGACTCGACTCAAGTCGCAATTTTTCGCTGAATCGACTTGACTCGAGTTATTTTTTCAAAATGGAGACTGACTCGACTCGANTCAATTTGTGTATNGACTCGATTTGTACTCGAGTCATTGACTGATGATTGTTGATATAGAATCTTCTTTCCAATTCTCTACTAGTTGCTCACGATTACCCCTGATGAGTGTCAGCCGAAAATATTCNGGTTCATTTCAANACGAACAGTCGAACATACACTACCATTGTATGTTGAAACTCCGTACATCCGAGGAGCTCTTCTGATTATGAACAGTAAACACTATGACTTGAACTCGGACTCGAGTCTTAACACTATGACTCGGACTTGNCTCGGTGGTGAATTGAAAATTAGTCGGTTTGACTCGAGTCAAGACAATAAAAGTCAAATTGACTTGTGAATCGAAACCTTGTGGCNNGGTTACAACTCTGGTCGAATGTCGGGGTGACAGCTGCCATTTTGCGGACTNCTGTTGAGATGNTAACAGTTAGNCCGGTATAGAAAGTGTGTTGTCATGTCACCATGGCTTTTAACGATATTTTGNGGTTGATGTGCTGGANTATCGCCGCTGCTTCAATTTTNATTCTGTGCGCCATCCATTATAATGTCACATGCGATTTTAGCAATACCCTTAACTTTCANATCCCCGAACATTGTTTTATATTTACATTGAACAGCTAATATTCAGAGGTTATCAATAACGAAGTAATTAAAGAGGTGTTGCGTACTTGCACCACTTACTCAATTCGTTATGATTTTGGACTGCTATTTCTACTTAACNCTTTTAAGTTTTGTCGACAAAACTATAGGTCTGTAGAATATTTANTTTTTACNTACCTGGAAATCGTTACCTATACCNGAGTATATATTTACGGCATTACTTGTACTTGACTTACTTGTACTTGAGTACCAACGATGACTACTTTGACCACCTCTGCTAGTAACAACCTGCTCAGCNATATATACNCTGTCCATATTNTATGCANATGTTTNCCAAAACCAACACATGNAGTNTAAAAATCCAAAATCTCTTANGAGACATGCAATTGCGNATNTAATGCATNANTCCTTATTTCAGTCGAAATTGGGGTTACTGTCTNAACGATAAACCAACCCCGAACCCGGAATACCTNTCCTCCTACGCGCTGCCNGGATCCGTCTACGACGCCGACCACCAGTGTCGCTTGATGTTCGGCCACAAATCGCGGTATTGCCCCGGTGTCGGAGTNAGTANTTTTGAGGCGAGTCCGTTCGGACGNTANGTNAATNTAAAATNTTCATTNCACGTAGGACATGTGCAACCGATTATGGTGCTATGTGGGACCAACCTGTCGCACGAGGCTTCATGCGGCCGCCAGCGGAACCAAGTGTGGAAGACGNANAGTGAGTCACAATCNCTCGATATTCATTTCAATCATTGTTAACAANTAGAAATCGCGGACTTGAAATAACACCTCACTATATCCGAACGGCAGGCGAAAGAATAAAACGACATTTCATTCTCCCAATTTTCAACGTATTGACATTGTGACACAGTCCCAACTGCGATGCCACGCTGTAAACGGAAAATCAGTGCACTGGTATATCTACCGCATTTCCACTGAATCGTAGAGTGCAAATCTCCAATCCGCACGGGAATATATCCCAGGGGGTCTGTTTAGTGTTAACGTGTGCAACGTTTTTGCGCATTTTGGGGTAGAACACGACAAAAGAACGCACTATACACTCCTGGGACATTTCTCCATATGAACTGATGTACGGTATATGACTCATTTACACCAACCGAAAGGGTGGAAATCGGTAGCTTTCACGATTATCGTTTAGAGTACACAAAAACTTACTGTATTGCCAATTTTTGCATTGAGGAATTCTCAACTTAATCAACCCACTCACATATGCTCAACTAGCTGCGAAAATACGTGCAGCACGATACCACGGAATCTTGTCTGTATTCGCGATGAAAATATTCGACAGGCCTACTAAAATAATTTATAGATACGTGTTTTCGTGTCAAAATATCGCTAAATCGATGCTTGCGGTTGATAATATCATGTTGGTGGTAAAATATGTTTGCGCTCCGGGCTTCGTGCCGTGATTATATTATAATTATAATGTTCCAAACCACGCTCGGCGCTCCCAACCTTCGCGATCCTGCCCTACTTGACCGCGCAAGCGGACCGCAACATACTGCGGGTCAGATAGCAAATTTAAGAACGGAACATCAAATACCCACCACCATCCGATATTGGCGTGACTTATAGTTTCGGGTTTCCCTTGAGAGTTTTGCCGATGGTGTTATGTGATCTTAGTCTTACTTTGCGGGGGTTGCGTACTGTCTCTTGTAACGTGAGATTCAACCCCGGGAGCCACCGGGAAGATTGCAGGCCACGTAAGGCCGAGGTCATGAAGGAAAGTGTCTGATTAATTGTAGTATTGAGCGTAAAAGGCTTTTACTTACCCTGCTGTGGCTAAATTTCTTATGCCACTTCCGTGATATTCTCACCTCTAGCCAAATTATATTGGTCTCTCTGTATAACATACCATTCCCTTAAAGGTCAATACCAAAAGCGTATAAATTGTGAAACGCGATATTTCGATGCTGACAGGCACTCACCTACCTTCACCGAAATTCATATCTGTCTGCCAATAAATATATGACAGAAAATGGGAGAAGGAACCAAAAAGTAGGCCCTATAGGTATTCACTGTGGCTAAAAAACTGTTGTATGTAAGTTACCTCAAAGAATATATTGGCAAATATCTGTGGTCGCGGTGCTATACTACTTCTGATTCAAAAGATCGCAGACCTCAAGTCATTTGGTCTATTCTAACCATGAAATGTGCAATCTCAAGGTATGCATGTTTCATCAGTTTTATTAAATCTACCACGTTCTTTAGCGGAACAGTAATACATTGCTTCAGTTCGGCTGTTCAATAACTGTTACACAAGATCGTATCCGTGGAAACCCGAGTGGAGATTTAATGACAATGACGAGCCAAATTCGAGAAACCCGCGTTTACAATTCAATTTCTTGTATGCCGCCAGTGACAAGCATCCTTGAGTAGCTAGGCGTTCATTCGCCGCAGGATAAGAAATTGTCGGAATAAAAGGTTTCGTCTTACAGTGGTGTCTTGGAGGGAAATGCGTATCCATGCGAAAACATCCGAAGAGAGTGGACGGCGGATGGGGCCAGTGGAGCAAATGGAGCCTGTGCTCGCGGACATGCGGCATCGGCGTGACATATTCCAGCCGCCATTGCGATAACCCCGTGCCTAGAAACGGGGGGAGGTTCTGCATTGGAGAGAGGAAGAGATATAAGACTTGCAGTGTCTGGGTGAGTGATTCATTCCGATGCTGTACGTCACCCGATCGGCGATCAATGGCTTAATGTGGAGTAGTATGCGAGCTTCGACATGGCACGCATAATCAAGACAATCCTATTGGTGGATTAATCAATGGCTGCATCTTAATACGAATTATGAATATGACCTGGAACAGCTGACGATTGGGCGATCTTCAGCTGTAGCAGGAAACAGTCGTAGCGGGGCCTCGGTCATAGCATGGAAATATAAGCAAAAAGATTTGAGCGAGATGTACATGGCATTCGGCCGTGGCACTGTCTATAACAAAACATCGTATGTTTTTCATTCCAAGCTTCAACTGACATCGTTATTTATGGATGCTCGTATCCACACTATAGACTACTAAAGGGAGATTAACATATGGAATATAGCTATATATGGATCACATGTACGGGGTGCGCTGTCGCGGGTAGCCTATATGAAGATTATTATAGATAGAGTGATAGACAATTTAATATACGAGTTCATGTGATCTCGATCTACGCACCAATCTCATCAAAGACCGCACATTGGGCCGCTACTTATCGCTAAATTCCGCAGCCGGGCTAGACCTAACACGCAGCCGACTTAATTATATTTTAACGATGTCTTCTCAGAGATGTCCCGTTAATTTGGAAGACGACCGTGGCTTCAGAGCGCAACAGTGCGCGGAGTTTGATCGCGCCAGTTACCGCAACCATACTTTGACATGGCTACCGGTAGAGAGTACAGGTAAGTTTGTTTATGTTTATATCGTGTGGCTTGTTTTAACGGCGTCTACCGCTCTGATAGGCAAAATGAGAAAATACCACAGGTTAATATTAGTAAATAATAATGCGCGTACAAGAGATGTACCAACGTTAGCGGCGACATAAAAATACAGCATGGGAGGTGACATGCCTTGAATATTTTCAGAAAGTCCAGATTTGGTTGATCCTTATACAATTAGACCAGCGAAACAAGGTTCATGCTTAGAAAGTGTCACCTACTGTATTGCATAGATGAAATATACGCCAGGGCTTGCTCATTATAAAGAATTTGGATTGGACAAAACGAGGATATCGGGAACTCTCTAGATAACCCTGGACAAAAACTAACTCGTGGAATAAGTAACATAGCCACAATGATATAATAGGCATTTCTATAAAGTACTGGAATGCGTTAATTTATCATTACGATATACCCATTACGAAGCATTATTACTTGCTCGTGTTCTACCCCGGCCTTTTCCAGGCGCAATTCCTATATAGGGATTTTGGTTAGATTGGGGCCTACGAATGCCCGGGTTGGATTATTACCCATATCAGTAAAGATTATATTTACTGTATTCTATGCGTGCGTTGGTAATCGAATGAATAGCTATATTCCATACTCGTACACGTACATATACAGTTATACACACAACTACGTGGGATATGAGCGGTGTGATGGGTGATTGATTGACTATGTATGTGTAGACTGTAGAGATTTTCGTAGATAGATCATGCGTCATCATGTACTCCGCGACATAAGCTGAGTCGAATTATTGAAATAAATGAATTTCTAATGACATATCCCGATTCCATAAACTAATTATATGGTGGCGTTTAGATTTCAGTCTTCATACGATATTCTCACTTCGGGTTACCTCAAGTTGTGATCCACGATCAGCTATGTAATAACATATGAAATCGATCAACTTTTCGCGGATGAAAATCAGTCAAAAGACTAAATAGATCACTGCGTATTTAAAGATAGGAATGGTTATTTAACCATCATCAAGCCGTCCTTAACTGACGTGCTTTTATTGTGGTGATGTCTGCTTCATCGCGCTGAATCGAGATGGCACCTTTACACTCGCACCGTCGAAATTTCTAGGAGTGACAATTTGGTCAATTATATGGTTTTATTAGCGACGACTCGCCTATTCGTCGACTTAATGTATCCTATCCTTCGTTGCTTTCAGTATATCCCTGTGAGCTCCACTGTTACACTCGGATGGGCGGATGGGATTTGGCGGACAGACTCAAAAACAAAGTGATTGACGGCACCAAGTGCTTTTCTGGGAGTGATGACATTTGCGTCGATGGGATTTGCAGGGTGAGGTCCCCTACGAGCACTTCTATTGTATTACAGTATTATCCAATGTTTTTGGTATCTCCGTTGGTAATAAAAATATCGTAAGTTGTATACATTGGCGGGAAAAGCAATAAATGACTTTAAGCGCTCTACTATGCGCCTCAAAATTCGCATTTGAATTGCGTATTGTGACTTCAATTTATCAACGACTGAAATTGCCGCGTCGGTGATTTTTGTTTCGGTTACTGAACTCTAAACAGTGTACGCGTGCAATGCACATATTTAATATGATTCATAGACATACATAGAATGTTTGTGTTAGTATTACGGTCATAAATATGTTCTTTTGATAAAATGGTTTTACCGCATTGATACAGCACAAAACAATCTCATTTGCCTGCAAATGGGGAATTCATCACAGTTGATACTACCGATCGAATGACACTTGGTATTCGTTGAATATGGGAGGAGAACACAGAAAGAAACGTTAAAGATGTCATCACTGGTAGCATACTGAGAGCAATTGATATTATTGAGATGAATTAGAATTAATACTGTGTGATTTATGACGCACCGGTATCCCCAGGAATACCAACAGGCCTAAAGACATGGCATGCTATCGTTTGTCTGTATTCAATAACCAGCAATCATAGTTTTGTGAACTCGCACATTTTAAAATGCTCGTTATGTAACTGATTCATTTATGACTGTATGTATAAATCATTATTAAATTGATCTGCAGTAACAACTTCTCAACTTTTTTTAGAGACTTGGCTGTGACAACAATGTGGGCTCGCGAGCGCTAGCAGACCGTTGTGGTGTTTGCCATGGAGACGGGTCAGCCTGTTACGAAGTGGATGATGTGTTTGATAGAAGGAAAGGCGAAGGTATGCATTCAGAACGACGGGGAAATAGAGTAATCAGTCGGTATTAGGTTTTATCCCTGATATAACATACACATGTAGCCCATCTCTTGTTATAGGTTACTGTGTCCTCGAAATCTATTTTCTCATGGCAGCATGACATCGTAGATTTCATAAAGGAAATGGCTATAATGTACACCGTGATTTATAATGCGCCATATATCTATTTTACATTGTCACTGCGAATGTTTGATATGACTGCACGCTAATCTGTAGTATCGATTCAGTAGTGGTTGTGGTTATTAAAATACGCTATTGCGATGTTCTTCCAAATAGCGATTAATAAAAATAGCTCCGTCATTTTGCAAAACGTTCAAAACCAACTTATAGTCTTCCCTTCAGAATACACAGTTGCGAGTCTGCTACCTCTTGGCGCAAGGAACCTAGAAGTGATTGAATTGGAACCTGTGTCAAACTTTCTGGCTCTACGCCATCCCACGAATAGCACTCATTATTATCTGAATGGAAATTATATGATTCAGGTAAGGTAAGACATGGCCGGCGGATGAAACCATGTAAAGTGTAAACAAACCAGACCAATGAGTCAAACCACAGTTCTGTCGCTTAAATCATTTCCCTGATACGTTGGCCATTCATTTGCAGTGGGACACCAAATTCCAACTGGCTGGAACACAGTTCACGTATAAACGCATCAACGAAACGAGAGACCTCATAAGTGCTCCCGGGCCATTGACCGAAGACCTGATGTTGATGGTAAGAAAAGACTCCATAGCCACGCGGTGATACC